>VIRR01000545.1:120000-132500 GCA_008638375.1 Nyssa sinensis | reverse complement strand
ACTGGGCTACTACTATCTTTATGTACAAATATACAATGAAAGGTATATAACCTAGAATTCTGGTTGGGCCACCTCCCAAACTGACCAATGACCTTACATGCAAAACCTCCATCATGAACTGAACCCCTACACCTCAGCCTCATCATCACATCTCAGTGCCTACAATTAGACCTAGGCCCTACATGTATGATTATGTACGTGTATAAGTGTGCACTAATATACACATGAGCTTGGGATCTCTATAACACCAAGTGTGTGAGCTGAATATTCAGAAATCAGAAAACTGTGTGAGAACTGATCTGTTAAGAGAGAGAAACCATGTGAGATCAAGTGAGCTTATGTGTGAGAAACCATTGTGAGAAAGGTGTGTATGTCCATGGTCTATACATGATGGTGTTCTATAAAGATGTACCAAGAGGAAGGAACTGAGGACCGAGGTGCCAAAGACCAAGACTGAACCATGGAGGAGAGCAGCCATTGTTTAAAGGTAAACACCAAAGTTTGCCAAATTTTTGTTTTGATTTGTTGGTGTTGTTCCTTTAATTTTTAGACCATACCAACTGTATATATAAACTCCTGTGAGACCTTAGGACTATTCTGAATTAATTGGGAGGGTCGAATATGTCACGACCCGAAACCCACCCTATGCGGATCTCGTGTCGCGGGGCCGACCCGAAGGCCGTCCCTACTTTTTCCATTCCTGTATCATAGTACTAATATGTAAAGTACTAAAATCCTCAAACAATAACAGCGGAAGTCTTATCAGTAATAGTACATCAGCGGAAGTCTTTCAAAACACAATGTTAGCGGAAGTCTTTACAATACATAATATGGTTCTATATAAACAAAATAAGAACCAAAACGTAACCAGCACCCGAGGGTGGTGAATACATGGGAGAACTAAAACATAGACTGATACGTTTCCTCAAAATGTCCTCCTATGCTTTCAGACTCCTACTGGGGTCTTGCAGCGTCATTACCTGAAATTGGGGGTAAGTGGGGTGGAATGAGCTATGAAGCTCAGCAAGTAAACCAGATCTCCGACACTGGTATTGATGATTATAAAGAACATGAATCCATGAATAAAAATATGATAGCCAATCATAAGAAGTAAGATGTTGTGATAGCCAATGAGAACAATTGCCATGATGGCCAATAAATAGTGGGGCACAATATACAATTAGGAGTAATGAATAAGCAGTGATAAGGATTTCTCAACAATAACCTGTCACAATAAAAGTACTGCCACAATAAAACGATTACAATCAAACCAATGAACAACGTAAGATAATCCATAAGAAACAGTAGTCCATAAGAAATAGTAACCATTCAACAATATATCCATAACAATAATCCAATGGAGATGCTTATAATCTGTAGTAGGGGATGGCAGTCCCTCTCCGTAATTTGAGGCCCGGCATACCTCTCAGTTAAACTCACATCTTTTGCCACACGTTCGTTCACGGACTAGTTCGTCACAGAAGCATCGGATGGATATTGTGACTGAGCACAATTCCAGCATTTATAAACATATCATGATCATTTGTGATTCCATAGGAGTATGAAAATGGAATATCGTATACACAGTAAAGCATAACAGTAAGCCTTTCAAGGCATGGTTCAATATGATAACAATAGTACAATAGTCAATCAATGTCCACAAGATAGAACAATATCACATTGTGGATAGCAATAACATGAAGTACTTTCAAGAGTACAAGTTTGGCAGTAATGAATAAACTTGGCTTTAGAAACACCACATGGAAGAGAAAGTGATCCACTTACCTCTAACGTGATTCTATATCAGAAATCCGTGAATGTGCCCTTGCCTTTCGAGTTCCCTATATATCAGTAATTACGTTTCAGAATAAATGCTATTCATCAAATTTTATGCCTTTCTATCATAAGTATTTCAAATATTAATTTATACTTTACCATTGAGTCCGGAACGCCGAAGAAAGTCGATTTAGGCTTTCGCGGAATTCCATTTGGACTTTTGTACTAAAAAGGGCAAAATGGTCATTTTGCACTTTTACGGTATTTTATCCTTCGGGGTTCCATCTCGTAAAACAGACCCCTCCATTGGACTTAGAACATCCGAGATAATAGGTTTTGACTATTCATTTGTATCGTTTGGACTTCGTTTGACCCATATTTGAGATAGGGGCATTTTTGTAAAAATTAATATTTTATTAATTTTTCCTGTTTGGGCCTTAGTGGACTTTCTTAAAACATTTGGGGCCGGTTCAAAATTTCCAAAAGCTATGGTCTGAACCAGTTGGTTCAGGACCAGAAACCCTAAACCGGTCTGCCCTTCCCCTGAACCAAACGATTCACTTCCTTTTAAAAACCGGATTTCAATAACCCTGATTTCCTATCCTATCCTTGGTTTGGATAACCCCAAACCCAATTCCTATTTACTATCTGTGTAACCAAACAAACCCAAATCCATTTAATTTAAAAACACAAAACGACACAGTATCACTTAACCATTTATGTCCAGTCGAGTCCCGACCCGATCCGAACCCGGATCCGATCTTATTTTAACCTGGTAGCCCCAACGATTTTTCGGTCATCTTCCCCAGTGCTCCGGTAGGGTTCCGGCGTGAACAGTCGTCTTCTCCGGCGACTGTCACATATTTTTCGGTGGTTTTTCCCCCCATTTCGAATGCCATTTTATTCCCTTCTTCCCAAGGATTTCAAATCCACTCTCGGTTTCCATTGAATCCCTCCACATCTTCACGAAATAGGGTTTAAATATCTCCGGCAGATTCTCCGGCCAAGTGATATTTTCTATTTTCATGGCGTTTTGATCACAGTTTTGACCCCTAATTGTTTCTAACAGTTTTCTGCACATCATAGGGTCATGCTTGGGGTTGATTAAACAAGATTTAATGCATGAAATGACCCACGGCCGATTATTCTCTATAACCTGCAACTTGGAATATCTCTATGGTTTCTAAACCTTTTTCTATCATTCTTCTTGCATTTAAAAGCTAAAAGCATGCTTATCAAGACCCTAGATTTAGATCAAACATTCATGCTTAATATCACAAAAACAGAACTTAATTTGCTTACCTGGGTGTTCGGATTTAGCCCACTGTGACCCTCCAAACCTTCCTGTTTTTGTTCCTGAGTTCCTTGCCAATGCTTCTCTTAATCTCAGTTTTCTTTTTGCCTCTCAACTCTCACCCGTATGTACATATATAGAGAGAAAGGTTCCACCGCCTCTCTCCCTTTTTCTCTTTCTCTCTCTCGGTTACTCCCCCTTCTATGGCCCCTTTCCTTGACTTAGGGTCTGGGTTCCCTCTGCCAAATGCAAACTTTGCATTAATGGCTTGGGGAGACTTGTTGTGCACTCATATATACATATATCATATTATATATATAACACACACACACTTCTCACTTAACCGACACACACACACTCACATTCAGTCCACCTGTATACTGCCCAAAGGCAGTTTCCCCTTTTTCTTTTATTTTAAATTACTTGTATTTACATACATAATACATTACATTATACATGTATACATATAAAATACATATTTCTTATACATGTATTTATAACCGTATAAATACGTATAACTGTATTTTTAGTCACGTACACATACACTAATATTTCGTGAACTATGCATGGGTACGTACGTATGCATGCATGGGTCGCATGCATGCACGCTTTTCGAGGTAAGGTTCTGAGTTGCTCGGGTACTACCCGACACTGGCTATATTACTGATACTATTCTGTACATACAATAAAATAATTTAGAGCTCTAAACAGACCATGTTACACTATTCAATCAATTTGCCTCGGTATACGTGACGTATCCCGGGTCGGGATATTACAGAATAGGGCTGAAACCCCAAAACCGTGTATCAACCTCCATTAATGGATCATGGAAACTGGGTCTGATTCGACCTCTCTAAAACTGAGTTTTGACAGTCCAGAACTGATCTAGACACTAAGAGGATCCTAAAACCACTGTTCCGCGACCCTAGAACACTGATTTAAACCCCCAAACCGTGAGTCGCAGTCACGGGTTTGAGACCCAACACCCCTGAAATCGTGACCAAACTGAGATATGAAGACGGGGACTGAAATGCCATGACCTGTAGGTCACAATGCAACAAACCCCGTGAGGTTTGGACCAAAAATGGACACCTTAGAACCAGTTGCAGGTCTGCGCAATAATGTAGTGGACCGAGCTCCACCCGTAGACTCGAGGCACCAAACCGATGCCAAAATGTTGGCTTCACCTCCAGAGAACGTTTGGGATCAAATCAGTTGAAGAACCCTACCTGAAACTCCACGAAAATGGAGGAAACCGGAACTGGGAATTAGGGCAACAGTACACTGGTTGGTGAAGAAGACGACGAGTCAACCGAGTCGACTCGTCCAACACGTCCAAACCCACCGAACTGACTCACACACGTGTCGACGTATGAACTGGCCACCGCTTAATTGAAACTACACCGTTTTGGGTGTCAACTGATTTGTTTTAAAATCAAATTCTACCTGTTTGGTTACGGTGATAACAAATTGAAATTGAATTGGATTAATCTTAAACACGGATAGGGGGGGCTAATTAAGATTAACTAGAATATTAAATTCCGGTTTACTGAGGGTCAGTGAACCGGTTGGTTCACAATGCATTTGGACCGGTTCAGCTAGTGAACCCTAAAACCAATAGGTCTGAACCCGAATTTACATTTAACCCCCAAATGTTTCTGAAAATTTCACTTTAACCCCAACTGTTTTGTAATATTGTACTGTGGCCCAGATTTTTGAGAAACTGTTTATTTAAGCCCCTGAAAGATTAATTAAATAATAAAATAATTATTTTATTATTTTATTAATTAGGTAAAATTACGATTTTACCCCTGGACATTAAATGTGTTAAACGGAGTCCAAATAAATTAAATAAATAGTGTATTTTCACTATTTCAAACATTCCAGACTCAATGGTACAGTCCGATTTTGGAAATACAGTACCGAAAAATACAGACCTGTAAGTGATAAATTACTGTACTGCCCTTGATGGCACCAGACCCAAATAAAAATGAAAGACAGTCTATTTTGACTATGACGGGCGTTCTAGACTCAACGGTAAGGTCCGTTTAACGAACTGAAGTCCCAAAAAATACAGACACATAAAATATAAATGACCATACTGCCCCTGATGCTTCCCAGGGTCAATTAAACATAATAGATAGTCCAACTTAATTATGTCGGACACTCTGGACCCAACGGTGAGGTCCATTTTATGAACTGACGTGCCGAAAAATATGACACGTGAAATTACCAAATTACCCTTGATACTGTACGAAGCCTAAATGAAGCCCGATTGGGACGAAACTGAGACCGATAGAAACCCGAACACTGGTGAAACTGTATATCCGAATAAATGACGAACCGAGGTCAGAATCTTACGAAACGTAAAATGACCAAAATACCCCTGAGCACTGTGAGTGCAAGATAAAGGTCAATCTGATCTGATAAATTATCATAAGGATAATTATGAACACTGAAGGGCTAAATAAGACTCTGGAACAGTTAACGCGTAAAACGAGAAACAACTAATGTGTCCCGATGACCAAAAGCAGATACCAAACGAAGTCCAAAGGACTTAAGAATTTACATATGAGATATATGGGACATTCTGAGGACCGCGACAGGGTCCGGGGTAAGAATGGCAAATTACCATTTTGCCCCTAAGGCTAAGTAAGCCCTTAACTGATAGCGATTCAAGTCTAAAAGACTTAGAACTTCATGTATACGATATATGGGATATTCTGAGAACCACGACTGGGTCCGGGGTAAGAATGACAAAATTACCATTTTGCCCCTATGGTTAAAATAAGAACCTAACTGATACCGATTGGAGTCTGAAAGACGTAGAACTTTATATTTAAGATATAAAGACTATTCTGAGGGCCTTGATAGGGCCCGGGGCAAGAGTGATAAAATGATCGTTTTGCCCCTAAGGTTGAAAAAGTAACTGACTGATAACGATTGAAGTCTAAATGACTTAAATTATAGTTCTGAAGACTACTACGCCTAATTAAGGAATGAAGTAGCCCCGGATGAAACCCGATGAGAGGGCGATAGGCTACTAGGCTATCTTAGGTAAACCGATAGACACCTAAGATGATGAATAAGGCCTGAATGGATGAATTCTGATCTGTCTGTGATTGATGATGATTATTCAGGACATACATGGAGATGCCTGACGTACTTGGAGGTTATCGGATTGTTTGTGCAAGGAGATAACCGTAACAGTTTGTGAGTAACTTGGAACTTCTGGCTTGGTGTATAAGTACACCGTCTAGTTACTGTATTTTGATTCACTGTACTGTTTTATCTGCCATACTGTTTAAATGCATGTTTTTAAATGCATACTCTTTTATAATGTATTATACGTGACATGATTTTGTACTGTCCTGCTCTCCTATTCAGTTCGGGTCTGTCCTGTTCCGTTGTATGGTTTGTCCTGGTTTTGTTCTGTACTGTTGCGTCTTGTGAGTAACCCTGACTCCTGAATTGGTGTATAAGTACACTATCTAGTTACTGTATTTTAAAATACTGTACTGTACTGTTTTATCCGATACACTGATTTCATGCTCTTACCCAAATGCCTGATCTTTACTCTGTTTGACTTCTCTGTTCTGTACTGAAATAAACCGATCACTGTTCTTAACTGTTTCTGAAAGAACAACTGACTCTTAGTACCATTTCAGTCTTGAGCGCTATATGAGCATACCGCACTGTTTAATCTGTGCATACTGTACTGTTTATCCTGTTATACTGTTCTGCTTTGCTCATTACTGACCTGTTCTGTTACTCTGATGTTTTAACTGATCTGTTCTGTTACTCTGATGTTTTAACTGATCTGTTCTGTTACTCTGATGTTTTAACTGATCTGTTCTGTTACTCTAACGTTTTAACTGATCTGTTCTGTTACCCTGATGTTTTTACTGTACTCCTGCTTTTAATACTATTTCAAATGCACGTGTTTAACCACCTGTTATGTTTGATCTGTTTTGTCCTGACCTGTTCTGTTTGATCTATTTGATCCGTTCAGTTCTAATCTGTCCTGATCTGTTACGTTTGATCCGTTCTGCCCTGACCTGTTCTGTTTGATCTGTCTGATCTGTTCAATCCTGATCCGTCCTGATTTGTTATGTTTGATCTGTTCCATTCTGACCTGTTTACTCTGTTTCGATCCGTTTCGTTCTGTTCTGTCCCGTCCTGTTCTGCTCAATACTGATCTATCATGTTCTTTGATGATGTACCTGTATCTCTGACTGACATACTCTTTTTGCTCAGTTCTGTCTTGTTCCATTTCGTTGATGATATACCTGTATCTCTGGTTGACATATTGTTTTCGCTCTGTTCTGTTATGTTTTGTTCGGCTCTGATTGTTATGTTTTGTTCCGTTCTATTCGATTCTGATTTGTTGTTCTGTTCCGTTCTGTTCGGTTATGATTTGTTATGTTCTGATTCGTTCCGTTCTATTATGTTTTATTGTGATCCGTTCTGACCTGTTCTATTCTGACTCGTTCTATTCTGACCTGTTTGTCTCTGACTGATATATTGGCATCATTTACTATTTTATTCTGATTTGTTGTGCTTTGCTTCATCCTGTTCTGATTTGTTATGTCCTGCTCTGCTCGGTTCTGCTCTGTCCTGATCTGTTGTGTTCTGTTCTGTACGGTTATACTTGATATGGTCTGTTATGTTCTGTCTGTTCTGATCTGTGGTTTTATTTTGTTCAGTCCTGCTTTATTATACTGAAAGTGCATTTAAAGTAGATTTATAAAACTGCTATTTCAGAAACAACTAAACTACCCTTGTGCTTTGTAAACAAGAAATGGATTTGAAACCCTTGACAGGGAACCTGTGTTACTCATTGGGCTTTTCGAAGCTCACCCCATTCCCTAACATTTTTTAGGAATGATATCTGTTGGATCTGATGGCACTGATCTGTGGAGACTGGATTATTGAGGATTGAATCTGTTTAATCAGGTGAGTGATGTAATACGACTGACTTGACTGATATGTACTAGATATAGATATGGCTCATGGATTTAAACGGTACTCTAGAGATTATAGTTCTACTCTGTTGTTATATATCGGATTATAGATATGTTCTAAGGTTAGAATTGTTAACTGTTGGATTTTAGACTTGCTCTGTGTGATACATATCCTTCGGTGGATACATGAGTTGCATTCCCTTGACAAAAAGTTTTTAAATCCCGCTGCATCTGACCCTACAGTCGGAGTGCAATTCACTGGAAAGTTTAGAAATTGCCTTCGGTTGGTCGCGTGGCGGCTGACTAGCATCACGTCCTCGACATCCGCGTAGGGTGGGGTTCGGGATGTGACAGAGTGGTATCAGAGCAAATGTTTGGAGATAGTTAAGACTATCAGACCTGAAGTTGGTAAAGTTTTGAAATCGACTAGTATCACAGAGCAAAATTAGAGCATTAGGTTATGGATTAAGAACCATAGAGTACCTGAGCCATAGGTGTTAAGTTCCGTTGTTGGAGATCTGATGTGGAACTGTGAAAGTCTTCATAATAGACGATAGGCCTATAATTCTGTGGTATCTGAGGTCTGGGAATTTACTGAATCTGATCTGAACTGGTGTGATTTGAGGTTGTAGACTCATAATACTTGGAGACATGTCCATACAAATAATTATGGACATAGCAACCGAAAGGAAAATGACTGTAGGTCTGTTAACCCTGACAAAAAGTTTTTAAATCCCGCTGCATCTAACCCTACAGTCGGAGTGCAATTCACTGGAAAGTTAAGAAATTGCCTTCGGTTGGTCGCGTGGCGGCTGACTGGCATCACGTCCTCGACATTCGCGTAGGGTGGGGTTCGGGATGTGACATCCTAAGAACAATTCATATATATAATCTCATTAACTTCACATCACTGCAATATCACTTACTGATGCTTCTTATCTTATGCTTAGATCGTATTAATCCTAACCGATTTACGAATATTCCATAATTTTGTATGTACTTAATTCAACTCATACTCTTTAGCCTACGATACAATTTAATGTGTTAGGAATTAAATTTATTTCAATTTATACTCTTCTGTTAGCTTCATTAACTTTAATTTAAATTTAATTACTTGACATGTTAACGCGTCGTGTCTTCTTGGACCTCATTTCCTCGTACTTGCCTTAGTTTAGTGCTTCGGCAACATTTCAGTTTATAGTCATCTGACAGATGCTATTCATCAAATTTTTATGTATTTTTCTTTTAGACACTTCTTTTGGGTGAATAGACTCTACCATTGAGTCCGGAACGTCGAAGAAAGTCGATTTAGGCTTTCCTAGAATTTAATTTGGACTTTTGTATGTAAAAGGGCAAAATGGTCAGTTTACCTATTTACGTGTCATATTTTTTCGTACTTTGTTTTGAAATTTGGACCTCACCGTTGAGTTCGGAACGTCGAAGAAAGTCAAGTTAAACCTTCCCTGGTTTTAATTTGGCTTTAGGGGTAGTAGGGGTAATTTGGTCATTTTACCCCTTTACGTGTCTTTATTTTTCCGGGCCCCGTCTCAGAATATCCAAAATAGTTAAAATACACTATTCATATGTTTAATTTGGACTTCATTTGCTTCATATATGACCCAGGGGTAAAATAGTAATTTTACTTTATTTATTAAATTAATTATTTAATTATTTTTCCAGGGGTATAATTGCATAAAATTTCCCTTAGTTGGGCCACAGTAGAATTTCCTAGAAATTCTGGGGTCAATCCGTAAATAGCAAAAGGTTTGGTTTATTTATTTTAATTAAAATCAGAAAACCGGTGGGTTCAGTTCAAATTTAAAGTGAACTGATCCGGTCTCTTAGTGAACCAACCGGTTTGGTCGGTTTTATACGTGATGCTGACGTCAGCCCAAATATTTTTAAAATTAAATATCTTAACCTCCATACGTCACCGTCTAACTAAACCCGTAAGCCATTGGATCCGGTTATAACCCAGGCCCGAATCTGACCCATTTTCGACCCGAACAGTGTCATCTTCCCCAACGGGGTCGGCACTGTTCATCTAAAAACCTAATTCTTGCAGTCGAATTTCATGGCATTTTAAGACTCCATTTTCTCTGTTTTCTTTTCCAAACATCTCCTAGGACCCTGAGGCATGCTTTTGCATTGATTTAGAGTTTCGAATCTAGCTCAGGTGCTCGGTCTAAGTCGTGATAACCAGACCTGTAAATCGACAGTTTATGCTCATTTCTTGATTATTTTTCATGAGGTTGGGCTTGTTTTGTTCCTCGGTTCAAGGGGTTTCATTCCCCATTCTTAAATGTTGATTTAACACTGAGTTTAAAGGGTTAGGTTTCAAACCCATAACTTGTAACTCGATTTATGGAGGTCGTTTCTTAGGTTTTATGATCGCGGTTTGGTGTTTTTAACACCCTTAGAAGGTCTTCTTGAGGTTCCATTATACCTAATAGGGTTTGGTTCCATCGAGTTTAGACCTGCTATAAACAAGGTCTTTAATGGTGGTTGTTCGTGGGTTTCCATTTTTTAACCGTTTTTAAGCTCTAGTTACATGCTTGAACAAGTCTAAACATGATCTAAACATCATATGTACATAATACAGTCAAATTTACTTACACATATGCAAGTTATTTTAGAGAGAGAAAAATAAGGGTTGATGTATTCTCTCACCTTTTATCACTGTTTCCTCCTTCTTCTTGCTCTAAATCTCTTCTTAGCCTCTTAGTTTCTTCCTTGTCCAGTTTGCTTCC
Organism: Nyssa sinensis; assembly: GCA_008638375.1. Lineage (NCBI taxonomy): Eukaryota > Viridiplantae > Streptophyta > Magnoliopsida > Cornales > Nyssaceae > Nyssa > Nyssa sinensis. The sequence goes on along the minus strand of VIRR01000545.1, from coordinate 121,716 downwards.
TTAGGTGGTAAGCATGCAAGGCATGCATTGATTTTTAAAACCAATCCACCTCTCTCTCTCTCTCTCTCTCTCTCTCTCTCTCTCTCTATATCTCCTCAAACCTACTCACCACTGTTTGGGCCTGCCTTGTTCACTTGTGCACTCCTCCATTCTGAATTCCCAATACCACACGCCACACTTACATATATATATATATATATATATCATATGTTAGCACCAAACGCTCACACCTCTCTCAACTGCTCACTGATCACCCCCATACCTCCCACTGTTTACCTTTCTTTTCTCCCCTACTCCCTCTCAAATCAACCATGCCTCATTTAATCTATATTTATATTTATATATATATATACATATATATAAAGTAAGTTATAATTATTTATATGTTACACATATTTACATTCAATTATTTTTATATAACACTAATAATTTCTTATATTAAAATAATTAATTATTTTAAAAATTAATTATTCCCTTAAGTGTATTATCTTCACTCTAATTTTTCATAGCCTTAAAATGCATGTCCGTATCTTACACTCATATCAATGGCCGGCGGTTGTCGTGACATTTTACAATCACTGTGGAACTAACCAAGATAGGTTGGTGATTGCAACGAAAGTGATGTACAGTCGTCCTGAGCTTTCAGGACTAATACTAAAAGTCCACATGTCGAGGTCGAAACCAACCCCGTTACTCATGGCCTCGACAACCAATTTATAACCCACGACTCGATGATCCCATATTCAGGTCCAGGTGTTACAGTAGCCGAGAGAGATGATCAGCAACTGAATTTTCACTTCCTTTCTTATCTCGAACCTCCAAATCAAATTCTTGAAGAAGCAGGATCCAACGAGTCAACCTAGGCTTAGCATCCTTCTTGCCAAACAAATAACGAAGTGCTGCATGATCGGTGAACACTATCACCTTTGAACCAGTGAGGTAAGCCCAAAATTTATCACAAGCAAACACCACAGCAAGCATCTCCTTCTCAGTTGTTGTATAATTCAATTGACCTTCATTCAATGTCCGGCTTGCATAATATATGGCCCTAAACAGTTTGTCTCACCTTTGTCCTAACACAGCTCCAAGTGCAAAGTCACTTGTATCACACATAACTTCAAAAGGTTGACTCCAATCAGGTATAGTCATAACTGGTGCTGAAATTAGTTTCTCCTTGATTGCATTAAAGGCTTGCAAAAAATCATCATCAAAGTCAAATGTAGAATTTTTTTCAAAAAGATTACATAAAGGTTTAGAGAGTTTAGAAAAATCCTTTATAAATCTTCTATAAAATCCCACATGTCCCAAAAGGCTTCTGATTCCCTTCACATTCTTTGGAGGTGGTAGTCTTTCTATAGTTGCAATTTTAGCTTGATCAACCTCAATTCCTTTAGATGACACTCTATGGCCAAGCACGATCCCTTCTTGAACCATAAAATGGCACTTCTCCCAATTTAGGACTAGATTTTAATCTTCACATCTCTGCAAAACAAGAGCTAAATTATGCAAACAATGATCAAAAGATGTACCAAAAACTGAAAAATCATCCATGAAAATTTTCATTATATCTTCCACCAGATCAGAAAAGATAGCCATCATGCAACGTTGAAATGTCGCTAGGGCATTGCACAATTTGAAGGGCATCCTCCTAAAAGCAAATGTTTCATAGGGGCATGTAAATGTAGTTTTCTCCTGATCTTCGGCGGCTATGGCAAT
>VIRR01000545.1:0-117500 GCA_008638375.1 Nyssa sinensis | reverse complement strand
AGTGACTCGAAATCATGTTGCTTGAATTGACCAATTTCATTCCTGAGTTGGGCTGTTTTTGTCACGACCCGAGACCCACCCTCTGCGAATCTCGTATCACAACGCCCGGTCTGACGCTGCTTGTCGAACCAAGGGTCTCAACTTGTTACACAATCAGTGCGACTAACATGCAATAATTAAAATGCAAAAGAAAATAATAAAAGTTTCATGTGATTTATATAATGTTTACAAAATGCGGAATACAGAATTTCTTAATACAACTATTCATCCCCAAGACATGGATAACATGGGAGAGCTATAAGATGTCTGTACTAAGTATTACACTGCAATTCCAAAAGCAAATGTCCACCTCCTAGCTATCAAACTTTATGGTCTGTCCTCGATATCTGTGCTTGCAAGTCAAATGTTGTGTAGTATCTGATAAGCTATGAAAACTCAGTAAGTAGTCCTTTACTCTGCCATGTGCACAAGGTATAAAAGAATGCTAGCCAGTCAATAATATATATAACTCAATATCAGACGATGGAAGTCAAATGATAAGGTACTGGAACTGCTATGCTAACAATGTCATAACTGCTACAGTCATGAGCTATGTTGAGTATGAATGTAAGCACTGCACTGAAAGCTGTAAAATCTTATGATCATTCAATAACGATACAACATGATCAAGCTATTAGTATCAACAATAAGGGATAGTGATATCAACTAAACCGAGATGCACTGAGCTCGTTGTAATACCCCGACTCGAGAATGTCGGGTAATGTGACACGTTTTACGAGGTTATGAGAAAATTGGGAGAATAATTAATTAAGTTAATATAATTAATTAATTAAATATAAGGAAGCTAATTACTATTTAAATTACTAGAATAATGTGATGACACACACACACACACACACTCACAAAGTGTATTGTGTGTAAGTACATGTATATGTATAAATATGTGTCTACAAGTATATGCATGGAAGTTAAAAATAAATATTAAATAGATAATATAATAATGATAATAATAATAATAAATATAATAATAATAATAAATATAATAATAATAATAATAATAATAATAATAATAATAATAATAATAATAATAATGAGAATAGTGTGAATGAATATGTATATATGTATATATATATATATATAAATATATGAAATTATATATATAGATATGTATATGAGGACATGCAATGGTCCAACGTGTACAACTGTGTGTGAGTGACCATTGTATATTAGTATGTGTGAATTATGAGATATATATATATATATGTACATATATATATATATATAAATACAAGTCAAACACCACACACACACACAACTAGCCACTCAATGGCCTTCCAAACAGTAGCAATTCAGACCACTTATGAAGAAACCTAAATTTGGCTAACCCAAGTAGAAGGGCAATCAGATTTGCCATGATCACATCTCTATATACATGTATGCATGGTGCTTGTATACACACACACCACCATCCGAGAGTGAGGGATAGATTGAAGGAGGTTCGGGAGGTTCAGAAGTGAGGAACAAAGGAGAAGAAGGGAGAAGGAACAACAATCTCAACCAAAAATGTGAGAATACACAAAAACCATCACTTTCTCTCTCTAGGAATTTTTCTATGCATGAACTGTATAAGCCTTGTTTTATGTATGTATAATGTTTAAGATGTGTTTAGACTTAACCAAGCATGAAATTAGACCTCAAAAACCGCAAGAAAAAATAGAAACCCATGTGAAGCAGCCATTGGAGGACCTTGCTCAAGCAGGTCTGAACCAATGGCAACCAAATCAGGTTTTGATCATCAAGACCTCAACTTGACTCCACAAACATGCCAAAAACCTATGGCCATGACCAAAACCCAAAAGAACCGAAGCCCAAATATCGAGTTATAAGTTCGGGTTCCAAAAACAAATCTCAAAAATGTAATACCCTGACCCAAATCGTAACCAAGCGAGCCATGTAAACCGAACCGATAGAGCTTTATGTCATGGTATCGAAAGGAATAGACGATTGTGAAATTTAAATGGTTTCGAATATACGGACAATGACGGGCTATATCGAGCAAGCCATTAACGAATATGGAAATAAAAATAAAATAATAAAAATAAAATAAGAATTAGAAATAAAATAAAAAAATAAATAAAGAAATAAAAATTATGTTATGGCATGTGGTGTTAGATATATATATATACATGTATATGGGTGGATATATATATATTAACATAAAAGGGGGGTTACATATAAATGATGGAGAGTTATGAGTAAGAAAATGAAAGGGTGCTGAAAAGGGGAGGTTACTGGTTGAGAGAGAAACGGAATGGGGAGAATAAAGAGGAAAAAAAAAAAAAAAAATGAGAGGAAGAGAACAGGGAGAAACTCCAGAACGCTAGTTCTCTCCAAACCCACGGCTATTACGACGACCACCGCTACTCTCGGAAGCTCGGCTCTGGCTCGACCGCCTTGCCCAGGGGCGGATGGGATGATCGTCATGGCATGGCACCGGAAGCTGTTGATCGGAGAGTGACCGAGATTAAAAGAAAGAAAGGTCGCGATGATGGCATCGACTACCTCGGTGTTCTCACGGATTCATCACCGATTCGTTTGCAGAAAAATCAGAATTTGCCACCACAGTGGATTGCGAATCAGCAACGCTGATTCAAGAGCCAAACTCCAATCCCTTCCACTCATTGTCATCGCCCAGGACAGGCGATCACTCAGAACAGGGTAAACCACTGAACCTTTCGTCTTGGATTTTTAAAGCATGAATTCCTACTTTGATATAGAATCTTGTGGAGGATGGGAACTTAATTGATGCATGGAACTGGGTTGGTGTTGGAATTGAATCAAGGAAAACAAAGAAAAAAAAAAAAACGAACAGAACTGAACGTGGGGAAACGGTGAAAAACAGAGGAGAAAAACTGATCGGGTGGGGCGATTTTGTTGCGATTAATTGGGTTAGATTATGGGTAATTGATTCTCTTGGGTGTAGGGACATTTTAGAATCAAATCGGGATTGAAACCGTAGGAGAAAACGAGAGAAAACGGAAGGGAAAGGGGCTGCCAGAAAACCGCACAGCCCCTGGTGCGCTACTGTTCCAGTTATTTTGGGAGTGCTCCGGCAGTCCGATTTGAAATCCGACGGTAGATTTGAGTTGCCCATGACTGGTAGGTGTGAACCCACTGAAAAACGTAAGAAAATCTGTCGTCAGCAAGTCGCCGTTGACGGAGAAGACAACCAACACGCCGGAGTGTTGCTGTGCGGCTGCTGGGTTTTTCGATTTTATTTTGGCCAAACCGGGTCGGGTCTGACCCGACCCACCCATTCAGATGACTGCCCAACACTTGTACTTCATGGGTAAATTTTTAAATTCGAGTTTAGATAGTGTTTGGTTGGAAATGAGAAGTTATCCAATGGTTGGGTTAAACTTGAACAAGGAAATGAAAAAAATGGAAAATGTTAAATGAAAAATTGGTATGGCAGTGAATTGAACCTGTGACCAAAGGAGTAAGGGTGAGAAGCTTAGCCACTGTGCCACCAAGGCACATGTGGTCTGTTTGGGCTCAAATACGATATGTATTATCCAGATTAATTAATTTAAATAAATGATTTAAATTAATAAATTTTAAATTTAATTTTGACGCCTAAATTAGTAGAACAAATAATGAAAACTTACTATTTTGGACCCTCTAAATTTAATAGTGAGGTCCATTTTACGAGACGGAGTCCCAAAAAAATAAAATAACCGTAGAATGCCAAAATGACCAAAATGCCCCTACCTCAAAGGTAAGTCAAACGGACTCCGATTTAGTTAAGTAAATAGTGAATTTTATTAATTCAAACCTACTGGACTTAACGATGAAGTCCAAATCATGAAAACAGAACCCAAAAAGTAGAGACACGTAAATGACCATTTTGCCCTTGGGTAAACTAAGTTTAAAATGGAAATCGTAAAGCATAAATTAGTACGGGAGGTATTTAGAGTAACGAGGCATAAATTCGGTAAATTATATGAAAGCTGAAACGTGTTTATTGATTTATAGGCAAGTCAAAAGGAAAGGAGGAAGTCACGGGATATTAAGACATTGATAAGGTAAGTGGATTTCTATCTTTTATACGTGGTTTCCCAAGCCACGATCTTTCTATACTGCCAATTTTGTACTCATGTATTTATACCCACTGTTATTGTTCCCACCATGGATATTGTTCTACCTGGTGGATGTCTATTGGTTGATGGTTCATGGCTTGATTCATTGTGTTGATGTTATTCACTGTATGCTTATGTTATGATGTTCCACATTTTGCACACCTCATATGGAATATGATATAATCCTAATTTATGTTAAATGCTGGGTTTTGTGCTCAGACACATTAGCCTTCTGATGCTATCTGATTGACTGGACCTACGGGTCAATTTATAGGACCTACGGGTCAAACGGACATGTGGCAATGATGGCATTTTTACGCAGTGAGTTTTAATGGCATTTTATATGCCTTCATGTTAAAGGGGGGTATGCCGGGCCCCAAAAGACCGAGGGTCTGCCAAACCCTGAACAGAGTAAATGCATCGTTCATGTTGACTGTTATGTGATGTTCATTGGATTCATGTGATGTTTCATTTCACTCTTGATAGTTCCATGTTGACAATACCTTTATTCATTTGACTCGATTGAGATCATTCCATTGTGGCAGTACATTTACGTCGATTGTGAACGTTGAATGTCCCCGTATTCATGTTATATCACTGTTCTTATTGGGTTATCATGTCTTACTGTTCATTGGCCATTTTGGCACCTTACTGTTGACTAAAATTGTTTCCATGACTGGCTATCATGTTCATCTATGATCTTATATGTTCCACGATTACTCTAACCCCGTATTGGGGATAGGTTTCTACTTACTGAGTTTATGGCTCACCCCTTACTAAATTTTTTTCAGGTGAGAATGTTACAGAACCACAGTAGGAGATCAGGAGATTAAAGAGACAGTTGAAGAGCATAATAATAATGAATGAAGTCTCTCCCATGTACTCACTACCTAAGAGTGGTTTAGGATCAGTTTATTGTTAGTTTGAAGTTTAGTCTTTGAACAATAATTGTAATAAAGCTTCCGCACTTTAATGTCATGTTTATATTATTTACTGTTATCATTGGTAAAAGAATGGAAAAAGTAGGGACGGCCATGGAGTCGGCCCCACGATACGAGATCCGCATAGGGTGGGTTTCGGGTCGTGACAGCTTGGTATCAGAGCAAAGTCTTTGGTTCTAGTGAGTCATGGGAGACAGGATTAGAGTACTAGAATTGCTAAAGTCTAAGAGTTAGTCGATGGATAATACTGACATTACTAGGCTAGACTTTTATGCGAACGCTGATAGTTATTTTATGTATACATTAATTGGTTATCCTTTATAGGAAAGGTTAACACCAGATGATGATTGGGCTACTGTACCAGTATCCGTAGGTATTTTTCCGTTACTTACAACCTGTTTATATATTGTCTGGAGAATTGATTTATAGTTCCACATTTACTGCTAAGTTGAACTTAGAAACAGAACCTCTAGGCTACAAGTTAACTATTTCAATACCATCGAGGGGTTTATCATTGATGAATATTTTATATTGGAGGAAGATACTATATGTTATGATGAAAACTGGTGATTCTTGAAAAATTGAGATGATTCAGTAAATAGTTACCTGTAGGGAATAGTAATATGTTTGAAAATAAACGATGAGGATTTTCAAGGAATGACACTGAAAATATTTGAGGAGATTTCGATAAATGTTATGGATAAATATAATGTTTGAATGAGAGATAGAAATTGAATGGATAATCACAGAAGGACTAAAAGTATAAATTCTTAACTCATAAGTGGACCCTGATAGAGTAGAAATGAGTAAAGTCTTGAAGACAATTCCTAAATGAGCGAGATTGCTAGAATTGATCTTATGAAATGTGATGATTTTGGAAAGAGGCTGACACATGATGAATGAATATTAGGGAGAGATCCATGAATCTTGTAATCTAAGATGAGGTGTGATTGATTTAGTTAATACTTTATCGAGTTAGATGAAGTAAATGATAAATGATCTTGAGTAACTGTTAGAGATCAATGTGATCTAAATGATCGTAAAGACTGAACTGGTAGTAAATCATTTAGAGGAATCGTGAATTTAACATGATATATGATTCTGAGGCACTACGAGGAAATCATTATTGAATGATGTATATAAGGCATATGAGATACAGATCATAAGTACATGGTTATTAACCGATGATATCGTTGGAGGAACTAAGAATTTGAGGATTTAAATAGTTAAATGATTGGTGACTTTTGGAAAACGATAGCTTGATTAAATACTAAGGTTACTAGTTTTTGGGAAAGACTATGCTATGACTGACTTGATGTTTCTTGGACGATTGAGATGATTAAATGAATAGTAACTTTTGGGAGGAAGTAGTATGCTTGAGGACAAAGGTTGAGGATTCTTAGAAAAAATAATACCAGTGTTGAGGTGGATGACTCTTAAGTCATTACATTGGAATTGATCTATGAATTGGGGGAAACTAGCATGTTAACAAAGGCAGCAGCAAATGCTCTTTTAAAAGATATAAAGTGACAGAGTTGGGATTGTGAAATCTTGAAAAGTCGAGGAATTTAACAAGAAGTCTATGTAAGAGATGGTCTGAGGAAGACTTACTGAATGGTAACATGAGGCGTTAAGACTCTAGATGGACTGACGATATGTCAGAATTAGGAGGATTCTTGAGTGAGTCATATAGAGTAAAGACAAATGCATTATTGGTAGATAGATACTGATTAAATGAGATTATCAAGTGAACATTTATGAACTGTGATGGTCCTAAAAGGAGATTGACACGTGATAAATGATAGTTGGGAAAATTCAATGGATCTTATTAACCTAGGTAACAATAGGACCTAATTGTGGGTTATACTCTATTGAGCTAGCTGAATCTAACTCAAAAAGATAAATGATTGATGACATTGAATGATTTCGAGGATTTACGTGACCTAGCAATTTAAGAGACAAAAATTGTGGCATACATAATGCATATAAAAACTAGTGAGGACAGTGACTGTGCTAAAGTGATACCTAATTAATTGGGTTACGAGAACAATCAAGATCGAGGTAGAAAGTAGGAATAACTGAATTGTGACACCAAGGAAGTAGGAAATTTCCATGATGAAAAAAAAAAAAAAATTGATATCGTTGTGATAAACTTTGAATGTCAAATATAACGATAAAATGATTAGACGATTAAATGATGTGAACAATCCTAAAATATGATATGAAGTCACAAAATGTACAAGGGACTTCCTCTACGGTTGAATAAGTTCTTGAAAGAATGAAATGAAAAAAAAAAAAGTGAATAACGACCGGGAAGAGAAATGTAACAGATGATGGAAAACCGAATATAATGACGAGGATAAGAAATGAGACAGTTGAACAACCGTTATGAGCAAAGGTAAGTGAAACCAAAAGAATGGTTATAAACTAACAAGTCATAAGACTTGAGACTTAAACTGATCAAATGATGTGAAAAATCCTAGGTAAACCAAATATGATAACACCATTAAGGATGCTTTCGAAGTAGACTATCACATGAAGAATTAGTGACTGGGGTAAAAGACTACCCTAAAATTTTATAAGTATATGTACCATACCTTAATCTATGAAGGATGAGGAATCAAAACTTATGAAAAGAGCAATGGTAAAAAGCACCTGCCTATAATGTGGAAAAAAAAAATAGAGGAATTGAGCTCCTTAATCTATCTAAATCATAAAATGATAAGCATGAATTTGAAAACAAAGACAGTAATGCCAATAAACAATACAAGTGAAATGAAAAGAGGATTGATAAATCTTCAAGAAATGGACAATTGATTAGGAAATCACAAATGAAAAGTTCGAGTAAATTTGAGAACACCCGAGCAGGGGATAAATATTGTAATACAAAGAGAATACGAGTAACTTGTCCTAACACGAACCAAAAGATGTTCATGAAAATGAAAGGGAATATGATACTTTGTCCTTAGGAAAACTTAAAGTACTTGAATGAGATGTCCAAAACACTCTAAACGATAGAGGTGGTGTAGTCTAGTTACACCGTTGACTTCTTAGGACCACTACCAAAGAAATGGATAGAAAAAAAAAAGGGATCGAGGTGCTAGATATCTTACTTGGCACATGTCAATGGAAGGTGGGAGACCATGAACAATAAAACAATTACGACTTAATACTAAATGAGATGAATATAACAACTAGCTGTAAGACAAGTCAGGAGACTGGTAGCAAGGAGAAATAGTCAAGTAACTAAAAAGATGACTCAGGATAAGTAATGGAAGTAGCTGGTCTCTAGTTATAATGTTAATACTAAAATTAGAGACAATGAGTTAAAAGTCTCGAGGAAGTTAAAATGTCAAACCCTTGACTTCCAAATGCACTATTGAAATAAAACAAAGATGAATACAAAAGAACTATAAACCTTATATAAAGAAATTTTTCTGCCTAAGAATGTAGTATCTGAAGAATAGAGATAAGTCCAAGAGACAGGTTGCAAAGGAAATTATGACGGTGAAACTGACATGATGAGGTGACAAAGTTTCATGGATTATGAACATTTGAGTTTTGGGGACAAAACTCAATTTAAGGGGGGTAGAATGTAATACCCTGACCCAAATCGTAACCGAACGAGCCATGTAAACCGAACCGATAGAGCTTTATGTCATGGTATCGAAAGGAATAGACGATTGTGAAATTTAAATGGTTTCGAATATACGGACAATGACGGGCTATATTGAGCAAGCCATTAACGAATATGGAAATAAAAATAAAATAATAAAAATAAAATAAGAATTAGAAATAAAATAAATAAATAAAAATTATGTTATGGCATGTGGTGTTAGATATATATATATATATATACATGTATATGGGTGGATATATATATATATATATATTAACATAAAGGGGGGGTTACATATAAATGATGGAGAGTTATGAGTAAGAAAATGAAAGGGTGCTGAAAAGGGGAGGTTACTGGTTGAGAGAGAAACGAAATGGGGAGAATAAAGAGGGAAAAAAAAAAAAAGAAAGAAATGAGAGGAAGAGAACAGGGAGAAACTCCAGAACGCTGGTTCTCTCCAAACCCACGGCTATTGCGACGACCACCGCTACTCTCGGAAGCTCGGCTCCGGCTCGACCGCCTTGCCCAGGGGCGGATGGGATGATCGTCATGGCATGGCACCGGAAGCCGTTGATCGGAGAGTGACCGAGATTAAAAGAAAGAAAGGTCGCGATGATGGCACGATCGCCGCATCGACTACCTCGGTGTTCTCACGGATTCATCACTGATCCGTTTGCAGAAAAATCAGAATTTGCCACCACAGTGGATTGCGAATCAGCAACGCTGATTCAAGAGCCAAACTCCAATCCCTTCCACTCATTGTCATCGCCCAGGACAGGGGATCACTCGGAACAGGGTAAACCACTAAACCTTTCGTCTTGGATTTTTAAAGCATGAATTCCTACTTTGATATAGAATCTTGTGGAGGATGGGAACTTAATTGATGCATTGAAGTGGGTTGGTGTTGGAATTGAATCAAGGAAAACAAAGAAAAAAAAAACGAACAGAACTGAACGTGGGGAAACAGTGAAAAACAGAGGAGAAAAACTGATCGGGTGGGGCGATTTTGTTGCGATTAATTGGGTTAGATCATGGGTAATTGATTCTCTTGGGTGTAGGGACATTTTAGAATCAAATCGGGATTGAAACCGTAGGAGAAAATGAGAGAAAACGGAAGGGAAAGGGGCTGCCAAAAAATTGCACAACCCCTAGTGCGCTACTGTTCCGGTTATTTTGCAAGTGCTCCGGCACTCCGATTTGAAATCCGACGGTAGATTTGAGTTGCCTATGACTGGTAGGTGTGAACCCCACTGAAAAACGTAAGAAAATCTGTCGTCGGCAAGTCGCCGTTGACGGAGAAGACAACCAACACGCCGGAGTGTTGCTGTGCGGCTGTTGGGTTTTTCGATTTTATTTTGGCCAAACCGGGTCGGGTCTGACCCGACCCACCCATTCAGATGACTGCCCAACACTTGTACTTCATGGGTAAATTTTTAAATTCGAGTTTAGATAGTGTTTGGTTGGAAATGAGAAGCTATCCAATGGTTGGGTTAAACTTGAACAAGGAAATGAAAAACAATGGAAAATGTTAAATGAAAAATTGGTATGGCAGTGAATTGAACCTGTGACCAAAGGAGTAAGGGTGAGAAGCTTAGCCACTATGCCACCAAGGCACATGTGGTCTGTTTGGGCTCAAATACGATATGTATTATCCAGATTAATTAATTTAAATAAATGATTTAAATTAATAAATTTTAAATTTAATTTTGACGCCTAAATTAGTAGAACGAATAATGAAAACTTACTATTTTGGACCCTCTGAATTTAATAGTGAGGTCCGTTTTACGAGACGGAGTCCCAAAAAAATAAAATAACTGTAGAATGCCAAAATGACCAAAATGCCCCTACCTCAAAGGTAAGTCAAACGGACTCCGATTTAGTTAAGTAAATAGTGAATTTTTATTAATTCAAACCTACTGGAGTTAACGGTGAAGTCCAAATTATGAAAACAGAACCCAAAAAGTAGAGACACGTAAATGACCATTTTGCCCTTGGGTAAATTAAGTTTAAAATGGAAATCGTAAAGCATAAATTAGTACGGGAGGTATTTAGAGTAACGAGGCATAAATTTGGTAAATTATATGAAAGCTGAAACGTGTTTATTGATTTATAGGCAAGTCAAAAGGAAAGGAGGAAGTCACGGGATATTAAGACATTGATAAGGTAAGTGGATTTCTATCTTTTATACGTGGTTTTCCAAGCCACGATCTTTCTATACTGCCAATTTTGTACTCATGTATTTATACCCACTATTATTGTTCCCACCATGGATATTGTTCTACCTGGTGGATGTCTATTGGTTGATGGTTCATGGCTTGATTCATTATGTTGATGTTATTTACTGTATGCTTATGTTATGATGTTCCACATTTTGCACACCTCATATAGAATATGATATAATCCTAATTTATGTTAAATGCTGGGTTTTGTGCTCAGACACATTACCCTTCTGATGCTATCTGATTGACTGGACCTACGGGTCAATTTATGGGACCTACGAGTCAAACGGACATGTGGCAATGATGGCGTTTTTACGCAGCGAGTTTTAATGGCATTTTATATGCCTTCATGTTAAAGGGGGGTATGCCGGGCCCCAAAAGACCGAGGGTCTGCCAAACCCTGAACAGAGTAAATGCATCGTTCATGTTGACTGTTATGTGATGTTCATTAGATTCATGTGATGTTTCATTTCACTCTTGATAGTTCCATGTTGACAGTACCTTTATTCATTTGACTCGATTGAGATCATTCCATTGTGGCAGTACATTTACATCGATTGTGAACGTTGAATGTTCCCGTATTCATGTTATATCACTGTTCTTATTGGGTTATCATGTCTTACTGTTCATTGGCCATTTTGGCACTTTACTGTTGACTGAAATTGTTTCCATGACTGGCTATCATGTTCATCTATGATCTTATATGTTCCACGATTACTCTAACCCCGTATTAGGGATAGGTTTCTACTTACTGAGTTTGTGGCTCACCCCTTACTAAATTTTTTTTAGGTGAGAATGTTACAGAACCACAGTAGGAGATCAGGAGATTAAAGAGACAGTTGAAGAGCATAATAGTAATGAATGAAGTCTCTCCCATGTACTCACTACCTAAGAGTGGTTTAGGATCAGTTTATTGTTAGTTTGAAGTTTAGTCTTTGAACAATAATTGTAATAAAGCTTCCGCACTTTAATGTCATGTTTATATTATTTACTGTTATCATTGGTAAAAGAATGGAAAAAGTAGGGACGGCCATGGGGTCGGCCCCACGATACAAGATCTGCATAGGGTGGGTTTCGGGTCGTGACAAAAAACGTGAGATTAAATCTACTTTGATGAATGAAAAGTGAAGCCCCATGAAGAGGGGATCACAACAGAACAAGTCTCATCGAATTTGGCTCAGAAATGAGCATGAACGGCCGAATTGTTGGTTTGAATTATCTAACTCAAAACCGAATGTATGAACAAGTTTTGAACTTCCAAATGAATGCAAACATAATCCTTCATGTCCCAGAAGTGATTTGGAGAAGAAACAGTAAGAAAACAGTAAGCCAAACTTCACGAAATTAAAAGAAATGGAAACCTGTAACTAGGGCAACACTGGGGAAGAAATGGGGGAGAAGATGAACAGTGATTGTTGCAATCAGGTCGAATTCGGTCGCGGGTTCGGGTCAAACCGGATCCAACGGGTCAGGTTTATTTAAATGGCAGCGTTTTACTTATTTAAATTTAAGACATTAGGGCTGACGTCATCATGACGTCAGCAACACGTGGCAAACTGGCTAAACCGGTTGGGTTACAAGTGAACCAGACCGGTTCACTCAAAATAAAACCAAAATTGGTTTTATTTTGAGTGAACCGATCTGGTTCACTTGTAACCCAACCTGTTTAGCCGGTTTTAAATTGGTTTTATTTTGAGTGAACCGATCTGGTTCACTTGTAACCCAACCTGTTTAGCCAGTTTTCCATGTGTTGCTGACGTCATGATTGGTTTTATTTTGAGTGAACCGGTCTGGTTCACTTGTAACCCAACCGGTTTAGCCAGTTTGCCACGTGTTGCTGACATCATGATGACGTCAGCCCTAATGTCTTAAATTTAAATAAGTAAAACGTTGCCGTTTAAATAAACCTGACCCGTTGGATCCGGTTTGACCCAAACCCGCGACCGAATTCGACCCGATCGGAACAATCACTGTTCATCTTCTCCCCCGTTTCTTCCCCAGTGTTGGCCTAGTTGCAGGTTTCCATTTCTTTTAATTTCATGAAGTTTGGCTTACTGTTTCTTCTCCAAATCACTTCTGGGACATGAAGGATTATGTTTGCATTCATTTGGAAGTTCAAAACTTGTTCATACGTTCGGTTTTGAGTTTGATAATTCAAACCAACAATTCGGCCGTTCATGCTCATTTCTGAGCCAAATTCGATGAGACTTGTTCTGTTGTGATCCCCTCTTCATTGGGCTTCACTTTTCATTCATCAAAATAGATTTAATCTCACGTTTTTGAGATTTGTTTTTGGAACCTGAACTTATAACTCGATATTTGGGCTTCGGTTCTTTTGGGTTTTGGTCATGGCCATAGGTTTTTGGCATGTTTGTGGAGTCAAGTTGAGGTCTTGATGATCAAAACCTGATTTGGTTGCCATTGGTTCAGACCTGCTTGAGCAAGGTCCTCCAATGGCTGCTTCACGTGGGTTTCTATTTTTTCTTGGGGTTTTTGAGGTCTAATTTCATGCTTGGTTAAGTCTAAACACATCTTAAACATTATACATACATAAAACAAGGCTTATACAGTTCATGCATAGAAAAATTCCTAGAGAGAGAAAGTGATGGTTTTTGTGTATTCTCACCTTTTTGGTTGAGATTGTTGTTCCTTCTCCCTTCTTCTCCTTTGTTCCTCACTTCTGAACCTCCCGAACCTCCTTCAATCTCTCCCTCACTCTCGAATGGTGGTGTGTGTGTGTACAAGCACCATGCAGATATATATATATATATATCTCATAATTCACACATACTAATATACAATGGTCACTCACACACACTTGTACACGTTAGACCATTGCATGTCCTCATATACATATCTATATATATAATTTATATATTTATATATATATATACATATTCATTCACACTATTCTCATTATTATTATTATTATTATTATTATTATTATTATTATCATTATTATTATTATTATTATTATTATTATTATATTTATTATTATTATTATCATTATTATATTATCTATTTAATGTTTATTTTTAACTTCCATGCATATACTTGTAGACACATATATTTATACATATACATGTACTTACACACAATACACTTTGTGAGTGTGTGTGTGTCATCATATTATTCTAGTAATTTAAATAGTAATTGGCGTCCTTATATTTAATTAATTAATTATATTAACTTAATTAATTATTCTCCCAATTTTCTCATGACCTCGTAAAACGTGTCATATTACCTGGCATTCTCGGGTCGGGGTATTACATCCTTCCCCCTTTAAAAGAGTTTTGTCCCCAAAACTTGACTATTCATATAACTTAGCAGTGTTCACTCGTATTCGTCTGAATTGCTAACGTAAACTTCTGACTTCTTTATGTTACTTATTCGGTTCATATCTTTTAGTGGTTTTAGAATTTCTTTGATCAGGTTGGATAAGATAACACTGTGTGTTTCTCAGTTACCTTAGTTACATGATAAGGTGGCCATTCCTCACCGGTAACAGAGGTCTTGATAGCACATGTCACGACCCGAAACCCACCCTATGCGGATCTCATGTTGCGGGGTCGACCCGGAGGCCGTCCCTACTTTTTCCATTCTTGTATCATAGTACTAATATGCAATGTACTAAAAATTTTAAACAATGAACAGCGGAAGTCTTTATCAATTACAGTAATCCAGCGGAAGTCTTTTAAATAATTTAAACAGTGGAAGTCTATTAAATACATGACATAGTTCTACATAAGAAAAAATGAGAACTAAACGTAACCAGCACCCGAGGGTGGTGAATACATGGGAGAACTAACATAGACTGATACCGTACTTCAAAATGTCCCCCTACGCTCTCAGACTCCTACTGGGGTCTCGCACCGTCATCACCTGATATGGGGTAAGTGGGGTGGAATGAGCTACAAATGTAATACCCCAAAATCTGACACGGCTTACAGTGAACACGGATCTAATAAATATAAATTATGTGACGCTAATGATTTAAAATAGCTCGAAACACAGTAAACCGTGACGAGATTAATTATCAGAAAATATAAAAATTAATCCAGCCAATTGAATGCCAGGGTAAATAAATAAGAAGGAAATAAATCATTAATTATGAAAAGAAAATAAATCAACTATAAGACCCTAACAGACTCAAAATCAAGAAATAAATAATTATGATAATTGAGCCCAACCTTATGACAAATTTAGCGGCATTCCATAAATTAATATTTTATAGGATTGAGAGATATTATATATATATATATAATTGCAAGGGTAAATATATATATATATATAATATAATATAATGTAATATAATATAATATTGTTATTATTAAATGTAGAAGCTTCCAAAGGAAGCTAGCAAGTTAGATATATATAAAAGCAGCCGAAGCTGCTAGATGGAGGGAGAGTCGGTGATGGGTCAAGAGACTTCTTGGGGCAACAAATATGATATATATATATATATATATATAAGAGAAGGGAGGAGAAGCTTCGGGAAGAAACTGGAAACAAAGAAAAGAAAAGAAAGATGAGAGAGAGAGTCGGTGAAATAGCAGAATTTGAGGAGATTTGAAAAATTCTAGATTGGACTCCCACCGACACATATATCTACATAGATCTATATATATATATATATATATATATATCTGTAGGAAAAGAGAATTTCTAGAATTCTCTAGCAGTGCAGAGACATATATATGTGGGTGTGTAAGCCGTGCAGCAGGTAATATATTTGTGTGTGTAGCGGTGTGAGTGTAGCGGTGTAAATTGTTGAGGTCTCTTGTCAAGTGGAGGATTCTGCCATGAGACTTTTGAGGATTGAAGGTGATTGGATTTGATTTGTTTGTGGTTTGAATTGAGAGAGAGAGGAATTGTAGAAGGGAAGAAAGTAGCAGCAAGCGGAGCTGCTGTTGTAGCAGCAATCGGGGCTGCTATTGCAGCACATGCTGCGGCAGTTAAGGGAGCAGCTGATGGTCGATTTCCCTGTTTTGATGGTCTCTGTTGGGGCTTAGTTGGTGATACTGTGGAGTTAAAATAGATTGGGCAAAAAGGGAACTAAAACAGGGAGAGACAGCAGCGGTGCGGCAGCACCTGCCTTCCAATTTGAAGGGCTAGTTCATGTTGATTTCAGATTAGAAGCAACAAATTTTTATACCTGAATTTGGGACTTTTATGTGGTTTTAGTGCTGCTGTTATTGTTTGTTTTGGTTGGTAAGAAAACAGGGGAAATGGAGGCTGTTGCAGGTAGCGGTTACAACGGGGATATAGAGGAATGAGCTACTTTATTGGGGTGAAATCGCATTGGGCGTTTGATCGTTAAGTGTATGGCTGCTGCTACGGGAGTTGCTTTAATAGCAGGTGAACAAGTTTTGACTCCATCTCTTCTCTTCTGATTTGGTTGCTAAGAGAACTGAAGGAGTGATGGATATGGGACAGTGCAGCAGGAGGTATATGTGTATGTTTTTGTGTGGCGATGCAGCAGAAGGACATGGGTATATATCTGTGTGTGGGTAGCGGTGTAAGAGAGATGGAAGCTCTATGATGGGCGTTTTGCTGGCCAAGCTGGTTGATTTAAGCATTAAAAATTGTAAACCAGTAAATACAGCTGCACAAATCAATTTGGGGCGCAAGAACCAGCTCTTGGCTGCTAGTGTTTGAAGCAGAATAGGAGCTGTGTGGCGGCAGCTTCAGCTTCTTGATTTTCTTCCTCTCTAACGATCTACCAATCTGAAGCAGGTATAATCTGATTTTCTGAATTGATAATCTCTAATAAAATTTCATTCTAGTCATAATAGTGATCAGTTGCTGGGGGAAATTAAGAAATGTGTGAGTATGTGATTATGTAATGAGAGGAAAAATCAGATTCAGCCACTAGTTGTTGAGTTGGATATAGGTTTAGCTATTGATTTATCTTTTGAATTAGTGGCTACTAGCTATCGCTTTGGATATTATCTCAAATCTGTATATAAAAGAAATAATAGGTGAACATGGATGTTCAGTAAAACCTAGGTATAAATAAGTGAATGTGAATATTTTAATTGAGAGATTTAATTACTCTTCTTTTCAAAGTTCACTGCTAGCTACTGAATGAAATTAAGACCACTTCGGATACTTTTCTAGGTCAATATAGGTAATCAAAATTAGGTTTGATATCGTTTTGAATTGATAATTACGCAGACAATTAAATCCAAGGAGGCAGTTTACTTTTATCAACAATTGGTGTTTGTCCAACCTCTTTTGAGATTGGCCCTATATAATCTGTCTACAAATTGACAACAAATATATATATATATATATATATATATTAAGAAAATCAGGTGGCCACATTTGATTGGGATAATCTCTAAAGGAAAGTGATTATCATAGCTAAGGAAATTATGGGATTGACCATGCCGTACTTTCTTCATTTTCATAACCTGTAGGTAAATAACATCCCCTTTAAACAAAATGCTACCTTAAACTAATAGGTAATTAGTAACTAATGACTGCATTCACTGTTCTAGGACACTTGGATCTAGGATCAGCTGGAAGGGATTCCGAATTAGTTTCAACGAACTGTGAGTAACTCGGACTCCTAACTTGGTGTATATTTTCTGTATACTAAACTGCTTTATATGCTGAACTGTTTTATACACTGCATTGTTTTAATGCACTTGTTTTCATGCATATTCCTTGTATTGTACTACATTTGGCATGATTCTATCCTACTTCTTGATATCTCATATTCTGATTTTGTTGGAGCCTATTGTTCTAACTTCTCTATGTTATTGGAGTCTGATTCGTGTTTATCTTGTCATGTTGAGTCTTGGGCCCCTCGGGATTGAGTATATCACTAGATGGATAGCTGGCTCTGTGGGACGCCCAGAACTCAGCATCCGCTCAATCCTGTCTGTTCCGCTCTGATACCGACCCGGTAGTGTGCTGTGGGGACATGGGCCTCCATGTGTGGGGTGGGTGACTGACAGATTATCTTGTGCGGCATCCCACATTACTGGGGAAGGTTCAGGCACTTTGAGCTGTATCCATTCTATTTGAGTTGTATACGTCCTATTGGAGCTATATCTATTCCGTTCTGATACCGACCTCAGCCAGAGGTGTGCGATATGAGGCCCTCCATGTGAGGGGGTGGATGGGAAGTACTGCCATCCCACATCGCCTGGGGAAGGTTCAGGCACATTCGTTGATATACCGTTGTTTGATTGGTATTCAGTATTGATCCATTCTATTTGGTTCTATGTTGATCTGATTTGTTCTCTTGCATTACGTTGTTCTACTTGAGCTGCATTTGAGCATGCATATATATATATATATATATATATATATATGAACTGGTTTTGAAACCCATGGCAGGAACCTATGTTACTCATTGAGCTTGTTTAAGCTCATTCCATTATTTAACATTTTTCAGGTTGTATCTCCATTGGATTAGAAGGCATAAGGAGATGATACTAGTAGGCTGAGAGGCATTCCCAAGTAAGGATCTGATGGCAATAATATGTGGAGACTTGGGTTCTAATAGATTGATTCTGACTATTCAGGTGAGTGTGATGATATAAATGACTTATTCATATGTAATAGATGTGTAGGGACATGGCTCATGGTAATGGAACTCTAGAGGAATTTGATATG
This sequence comes from Nyssa sinensis, assembly GCA_008638375.1. Lineage (NCBI taxonomy): Eukaryota > Viridiplantae > Streptophyta > Magnoliopsida > Cornales > Nyssaceae > Nyssa > Nyssa sinensis. The sequence goes on along the minus strand of VIRR01000545.1, from coordinate 98,953 downwards.
CTCTGTGTTATATATCTGCTATAGATGTGTTCTGTGGTTAGAGTTATTAGCTGTTTGATTATAGATTTTGTAACACCCCGATTCCGTGAAATTAATAATTAATTAATAACTATTAATTAATACCGACTTACAGAATGATTTAGGGAATTAATCATAATCCCGACGGTCGCCATAGACCGATTAAATAAAGAAAATGTCTGGAGGGAAGGGTACTTTACCTGAACTCAAATTACTGATTAATTCGGTGAAATAACGCCGTTTTAATACTAACGAAACCCGAATTAGCTAACCCGGGAAATTCCGAATGATTAATAAATGACACGGAACCTCTGACACTGAAGAATACTGAAATACGGAACCCTCGGAAGAAACCGCATCGAAAAAGGAGTTACGGAATGAAAGTTATGGAAGAAACATTGAAATCGAATTAATGCGCAGCCAAACAGGGCCTAAGCCCGAAATAGGGAAAAAGACCAAAAATGTGGCCAAGGGGATTTGATCCCTTGACCAAACTAGGCAAAATTTAGTTTACCAAAAAATTACCACCTAGGCTAGGAACACTTTTGTGTATATATGTACAAAGATATGTATATAAGTGTAAATCTGATTTGGCCTCTCCCCAAAGTGGCCAATGGACAAGCATGCAACACCTCATCCATGCATCACCCTATGCCCCTAGGCCATCATGCCTATGCACCCTAGATCATCATGCCTATACACCACATGATGACCTCTCCTCCAACCAAAATACATGCAAATTAATCATGAGGTTGGGAGATGTATTGAACAAGAAAAATCAGATTTGCATTTACACAATCTCCATATATGCATGGAGGGAAAAAAAATCAGAACTGTAGAGAGACTGTAATGCTGATTTTATAGAGAGAGATTGGGTTATAGAGAGGGAGATTCCAAGCCATTTGTGAGAAGCCGTGTGTGTGAAACATGGTGTATATGCATGTCCATGGGAGATGCATCAAGAGGAGGGGAACTGAGGCAAGACTGACTGAGGCACACCTGAGGTGCCAAAAATCTGGACTGAGCCGTGTAGGAGCAGTGGCCCGAACCAAGAGGTAACACCTCAAATTTGCTAAATTTTCTGTTTAAAACTTGTTGCTATTTTTGATGGTTTTGAATCCTTTAAAATGCATGCACGAAACCCTCTTGACACTAGAAACATCAGGGTCAATTTAGTAGGCCAACAGGGCTTGAAAACCCACTGACCGTACCTAAGTCCACCATGGATGGACCAAGAATTGCAGGTCTGATTCGACCTCCATAAAACCAAGTTTTGATGGTTTATAAGTGATCTATACACTGAGGGGGTTCAAAAACCACTGACCCGCGACCCCATTGCCTGAGTTTAGACCCTCAAAACCGAACCTATAGGTCTCGGCCATGGAATCCAAAATCTGGAATAGGCCCTAAAACTGAAATTTATAAATGGGATATTGATCCCCATGAACACACGGTCACAAAGAACCAAACCGTGTGCGATTTGGTTGAGGAACAAGGCCACACGACCAAACTGAAATCCCTCATGATAATCGGCTATACAGAGCTTAATCCGTGGATTCGAAGCATGAAAATGATGCTATGTTGTTGTAATCACTCCCAGAAATGTTTTGGAATCAAAACATGTTGAAAACCGTGCTTGAAATAGCACGAAATTGGAAGAAGAAATCTGCAGAAACTAGGGCAACCGAGGGTAATTTGATGAAGAAGACGGAGTCGACTCGTCCAACTCGCTTGGGCAGACCGTGTCGACTCGGACACGTGTCCACTCATGGGCGTGCCACCTCTTTAGTGGAACGGCACCGTTTCGGTTAAACAGGTTTTGTGTTAAAATCAAAACCAGTCTGTTTGGAAACTCGGTTAATAAATCTGAATTAGGGATTAGGTCTGTCCGAACCGTGAATAAGGGGCTGAATTGGGGCTAAACCTGTATACGGATAAGGACCAATTTGGGATATGAGGGATATGTTATCCCGGTTCTCTGGGGGACCTGAACCGGCTGATTTAGTTGATAAAGGGACCGGTTTAGGGTTTTGAATTGAAAACCCAATGGTCCACTGTTTGAAATTAAAAAATTGAACCAGAACTTTTGTAAATTGGTTTTTGACCCCAACAGTTTTGGGGAATTACACAGTCGCCCAGATTTTGGAAAACTCTTTCATTTAAGCCCTGAATAAATTAATTAAATAATAAAATAATTATTTAATTATTTTATTAAATAGGTAAAATTATAATTTTACCCCTAGACATTAAATATGTCAAACGGAGTCAAAATTAAGTAAATAAATAGTGTATTTTCACTATTTCAAGTATTCTGGACTCAATGGTACAGTCCAAATTTGGAAATACAGTCCCGAAAAATACAGACCTGCAAGTGATAAATTACTGTACTGCCCCTGATGACACCAGACCCAAATAAAAATAAAAGACAGTCTATTTTGACTATGTCGGGCGTTCTGAACTCAACAGTGAGGTCCGTCTAACGAACCGAAGTCCCGAAAAATACAGACACATAAAGTGTAAATGACCGTACTGCCCCTAATAATTCCTAGGGTCAATTAAACATAACAGATAGTCCAACTTAATTATGTCGGACACTCTGGACCCAATGGTGAGGTCCGTTTTATGAACTGACGTGCCGAAAAATATGACACGTGAAATTACCAAATTACCCCTGATACTGTACGAAGCCCAAATGAAGTCCGATTGGGACGAAATTGATAGCGATAGAGCCCAGATACTGGTGAGACTGTAAACATGATTAAATAATGATTCGGAGTCAGAATCTTACAAAACGTAAAATGACCAAAATACCCCTGAGCACAGTAAGTGCAAGTAGAGGTCAAATAAAGGTCAAACTGATCTGATAAATTATCATAGGGATAATTATGAACACTGAAGGGCTAAGTAAGACTCCGGAACAGTTAACGCGTAAAACGAGAAATGACCGATGTGTCCCGACGATCTAAAACAGATACCAAATGAAGTCCAAGGGACTTACAAATTTATACATGAGATATATGGGACGTTCTGAGGACCATGATAGGGTCCGGGGCAAAAATGACAAAATTACCATTTTGCCCCTAAGACTAAATAAGTACCCAACTGATACCGATTAGAGTCTAAAAGACTTAGAACTTCATGTATACGATATATGGGATATTCTAAGAACCACGACTGGGTCCGGGGCAAGAATGACAAAATTACCATTTTGCCCCTATGGTTAAAATGAGAACCTAACTGATACCGATTGAAGTCCAAAGGACGTAGAACTTTGTACTTAAGATATAGAGACTATTCCGAAGACCACGACAGGGTCTGGGACAAGAATGATAAAATGACCATTTTGCCCCTAAGGCTGAAGAAGTAACTGACTGATAACGATTGAAGTCTAAATGACTTAGGTTATAATCCTGATGTCTGCTAAGCCTAATTTAAGAATAAAATGGCCCCGGATAAAACCCGATGAGAGGGCGATAGGCTACTAGGCTATCTTAGGTAAACCGATAGATACCTAAGATGACAAATGAGACCTGAATGGATGAGTTCTGATCTGTATATGATTGATGATTATTGTTCAGGATATACATGGAGATGCCTGACGTATCTGGAAGTTATCGGATTGTTGGCGCAAGGAGATAACCGTAACAGTTTGTGAGTAACCTGGAACTTCTGACTTGGTGTATAAGTACACCGTCTAGTTACTGTATTTTGATTTACTGTACTGTTTTGTATACTGTACTGTCTGAATGCATACTTTTCATACGGCATTACACGTAACCTGATTTTGTACTGTCCTGTTCTCCTGTTCAGTTCGGGTCTGTCTTGTTCTGTTGTATGGTCTGTCATGGTTTTATTCTGTACTGTTGCGTCTTGTGAGTAAACCTGACTCCTGAATTGGTGTATAAGTTCTGTCTAGATACTGTACTTTGAAGCACTATACTGTTTTGAACGTTATACTGTTTAAAAGAAAAACATATATTTAAAGTAGCATATGCCTTGTCCTGATTAATATTGTACTAGTTTGTTCCGTCCTGTTCAATTCCGATATGTCTTGTTCTGATAGATGTATTGCTCCGTTTGTTCCGACATGTTCAGTTCCGATACGTCTTCAACTGATTGATATTGTTTCGTTTGTTTCCGTCATGTTCAGTTCCGATATGACTTGTCCTGATTGATATTGTTTCATTTTGTTCCGTCATATTCAGTTTCGATATGACTTGTCCTGATTGATATTGTTTCATTTTGTTCCGTCATATTCAGTTTCGATATGACTTGTCCTGATTGATATTGTTTCGTTTGTTCCCGTCATGTTCAGTTCCGATATGACTTGTCCTGATTGATATTGTTTCGTTTGTTTCCGTCATATTCAGTTTCGATATGACTTGTCCTGATTGATATTGTTTCGTTTGTTTCCGTCATATTCAGTTTCGATATGACTTGTCCTGATTGATATTGTTTCGTTTGTTCCCGTCATATTCAGTTTCGATATGACTTGTCCTGATTGATATTGTTTCGTTTGTTTCCGTCATATTCAGTTTCGATATGACTTGTCCTGATTGATATTGTTTCGTTTGTTTCCGTCATGTTCAGTTTCGATATGACTTAATCTGATTGATGTATTGTTTCATTTTGTTCCGTCATGTTCAGTTCCGATATGACTTGTCCTGATTGATATTGTTTCATTTTGTTCCGTCATATTCAGTTTCGATATGACTTGTCCTGATTGATATTGTTTCGTTTGTTTCCGTCATGTTCAGTTCTGATATGACTTGTCCTGATTGATATTGTTTCGTTTGTTTCCGTCATATTCAGTTCCGATATGACTTGTCCTGATTGATATTGTTTCGTTTGTTTCTGTCATGTTCAGTTCCGATATGACTTTTCCTGATTGATATTATTTCGTTCGTTCCGTCATGTTCAGTTCCGATATGTCTTGTTCTGATTGATGTATTGCTCTGTTTTGTCCCGTTATGATCCGTTTTGTTATGCCTCTGTCCTTGATTATGCCTGTGACTCGAACCGGTATTTTGTTCCGTCTGATCCCGTTATGTACCGTCCGTTAATAATCTGTCTGTCTTGATTGATATATGGTCCAGTTCCGTTATGATTTGTCCGAATTCTTGACTGGGTATATAAGTTACTGCATAGATACTGTATTTTGATGCACTGTACGATTTTAAAAGTTATACTGTCTGAATGCATGTTTTTAAATGCAAACTTTTATAATGTATTGTACGCGGCATGATTTTGTCCCGTCCTACTATTATTTTGTTCGGTCTGTCTTGTTCCATTTTATGGTCTATCTGATTTTGTTCTGCTATGATGTGTCTGACTCTGGGTACCATTCTGTTTATGAGCGGTTTGGCATAAGTAGGCTTGATTACGCGCCTAACTGATATATTATTGATATGCCCTGTTATGTTCCGCTCAGTACTGATCTGTTCTAATATTTGAATTAATTGCCTATACTCTCATTGATATTGGCATCATGCACTGTTCCGTCTATTCTGATTTGTTGTTCCGTTTAGTTCAGTCCTGCTTTATTCTACTGAAACTGCATTTAAAGTAGATTTATAAAACTGCTATTTCAGAAACAACTGAACTACCCTTGTGCTTTGTAAACAAGAAATGGTTTTGAAACCCATGACAGGGAACCTGTGTTACTCATTGGGCTTTTCGAAGCTCACCCCATTCCCTAACATTTTTCAGGAATGATATCTGTTGGATCTGATGGCACTGATCAGTGGAGACTGGATTATTGAGGATTGAATCTGTTTAATCAGGTGAGTGATGTAATACGACTGACTTGACTGGTATGTACTAGATATAGACATGGCTCATGGATTTAAACGGTACTCTAGAGATTATAGTTCTGCTCTGTTGTTATATGTCGGATTATAGATATGCTCTGAGGTTAGAATTGTTAGCTGTTGGATTTTAGACTTGCTCTGTGTGATACATATCCTACGGTGGATACATGAGTTGCATTCCCTTCACAAAAAGTTTTTTTAAATTACGCTGCATCTGACCCTACAGTCGGAGTGCAATTCACTGAAAAGTTCAGAAATTGCCTTCGGTTGGTCGCGTGGCGACTGACTGGCATCACGTCCTCGACATCCGCGTAGGGTGGGGTTCGGGATGTGACAAGGTGGTATCAGAGCAAAGGTTGGAGATAATTAAGATTCTCATAACTGAAGTTGGTGAAATTTTGGAGATCAACTAGTATCACAGAGCAATATCAGAGCATTAGGTTATGAATTAAGGACCACAGAGTACCTGAGCCATAAATACTGAGTTCCACTTTTGGAGATCTGACGTGGAATTGTAAAGGTCTTCGTAATAGACAATAGGCCTATAATTTTGAGGTATCTGAGGACTGGAATTTCCGAATCTGATCTGGATTGGAATGATTTAAGGTTGTAGACTCATGATACTTGGAGATATGTCCATACGAATAATTATAGACCCAACAACCGAAAGGAAAATGACTGTAAGTATGCTGACTCTGGCAATGATGCTTGTGACTAGGGATATCAGATGAATCACTTGTGGGATCATATGTGATTAAGTGATCTTAGTAGATGATTTCTGCCTGTTTGAGGATGATCGCCTGGTTGATCTGATGTAATATGGGTCTGATGATCAGATCTTGAAGAGATTATACCATTATGGTTGTACAATCTGACCAAATGGGAAATACCTGTATCTGACATAGAATCTGTGTGAAACTGATATAAAATATCTTCCCGATAGAGAACAATATCTGGAATGACAGGATGATCCGATAGACGAATTAGAAAGGGAGACTATGACGATAGGACCTCCTAGATAAGACCAAACAAGTTTTGAGGACAAAACTTTTCTGAAGAGGGGTAGGATGTAACACCCCGATTCCGTGAAATTAATAATTAATTAATAACTATTAATTAATACCGACTTACAGAATGATTTAGGGAATTAATCATAATCCCGACGGTCGCCATAGACCGATTAAATAAAGAAAATGTCTGGAGGGAAGGGTACTTTACCTGAACTCAAATTACTGATTAATTCGGTGAAATAACGCCGTTTTAATACTAACGAAACCCGAATTAGCTAACCCGGGAAATTCCGAATGATTAATAAATGACACGGAACCTCTGACACTGAAGAATACTGAAATACGGAACCCTCGGAAGAAACCGCATCGAAAAAGGAGTTACGGAATGAAAGTTATGGAAGAAACATTGAAATCGAATTAATGCGCAGCCAAACAGGGCCTAAGCCCGAAATAGGGAAAAAGACCAAAAATGTGGCCAAGGGGATTTGATCCCTTGACCAAACTAGGCAAAATTTAGTTTACCAAAAAAATTACCACCTAGGCTAGGAACACTTTTGTGTATATATGTACAAAGATATGTATATAAGTGTAAATCTGATTTGGCCTCTCCCCAAAGTGGCCAATGGACAAGCATGCAACACCTCATCCATGCATCACCCTATGCCCCTAGGCCATCATGCCTATGCACCCTAGATCATCATGCCTATACACCACATGATGACCTCTCCTCCAACCAAAATACATGCAAATTAATCATGAGGTTGGGAGATGTATTGAACAAGAAAAATCAGATTTGCATTTACACAATCTCCATATATGCATGGAGGGAAAAAAAATCAGAACTGTAGAGAGATTGTAATGCTGATTTTATAGAGAGAGATTGGGTTATAGAGAGGGAGATTCCAAGCCATTTGTGAGAAGCCGTGTGTGTGAAACATGGTGTATATGCATGTCCATGGGAGATGCATCAAGAGGAGGGGAACTGAGGCAAGACTGACCGAGGCACACCTGAGGTGCCAAAAATCTGGACTGAGCCGTGTAGGAGCAGTGGCCCGAACCAAGAGGTAACACCTCAAATTTGCTAAATTTTCTGTTTAAAACTTGTTGCTATTTTTGATGGTTTTGAATCCTTTAAAATGCATGCACGAAACCCTCTTGACACTAGAAACATCAGGGTCAATTTAGTAGGCCAACAGGGCTTGAAAACCCACTGACCGTACCTAAGTCCACCATGGATGGACCAAGAATTGCAGGTCTGATTCGACCTCCATAAAACCAAGTTTTGATGGTTTATAAGTGATCTATACACTGAGGGGGTTCAAAAACCACTGACCCGCGACCCCATTGCCTGAGTTTAGACCCTCAAAACCGAACCTATAGGTCTCGGCCATGGAATCCAAAATCTGGAATAGGCCCTAAAACTGAAATTTATAAATGGGATATTGATCCCCATGAACACACGGTCACAAAGAACCAAACCGTGTGCGATTTGGTTGAGGAACAAGGCCACACGACCAAACTGAAATCCCTCATGATAATCGGCTATACAGAGCTTAATCCGTGGATTCGAAGCATGAAAATGATGCTATGTTGTTGTAATCACTCCCAGAAATGTTTTGGAATCAAAACATGTTGAAAACCGTGCTTGAAATAGCACGAAATTGGAAGAAGAAATCTGCAGAAACTAGGGCAACCGAGGGTAATTTGATGAAGAAGACGGAGTCGACTCGTCCAACTCGCTTGGGCAGACCGTGTCGACTCGGACACGTGTCCACTCATGGGCGTGCCACCTCTTTAGTGGAACGGCACCGTTTCGGTTAAACAGGTTTTGTGTTAAAATCAAAACCAGTCTGTTTGGAAACTCGGTTAATAAATCTGAATTAGGGATTAGGTCTGTCCGAACCGTGAATAAGGGGCTGAATTGGGGCTAAACCTGTATACGGATAAGGACCAATTTGGGATATGAGGGATATGTTATCCCGGTTCTCTGGGGGACCTGAACCGGCTGATTTAGTTGATAAAGGGACCGGTTTAGGGTTTTGAATTGAAAACCCAATGGTCCACTGTTTGAAATTAAAAAATTGAACCAGAACTTTTGTAAATTGGTTTTTGACCCCAACAGTTTTGGGGAATTACACAGTCGCCCAGATTTTGGAAAACTCTTTCATTTAAGCCCTGAATAAATTAATTAAATAATAAAATAATTATTTAATTATTTTATTAAATAGGTAAAATTATAATTTTACCCCTAGACATTAAATATGTCAAACGGAGTCAAAATTAAGTAAATAAATAGTGTATTTTCACTATTTCAAGTATTCTGGACTCAATGGTACAGTCCAAATTTGGAAATACAGTCCCGAAAAATACAGACCTGTAAGTGATAAATTACTGTACTGCCCCTGATGACACCAGACCCAAATAAAAATAAAAGACAGTCTATTTTGACTATGTCGGGCGTTCTGAACTCAACAGTGAGGTCCGTCTAACGAACCGAAGTCCCGAAAAATACAGACACATAAAGTGTAAATGACCGTACTGCCCCTAATAATTCCTAGGGTCAATTAAACATAACAGATAGTCCAACTTAATTATGTCGGACACTCTGGACCCAATGGTGAGGTCCGTTTTATGAACTGACGTGCCGAAAAATATGACACGTGAAATTACCAAATTACCCCTGATACTGTACGAAGCCCAAATGAAGTCCGATTGGGACGAAATTGATAGCGATAGAGCCCAGATACTGGTGAGACTGTAAACATGATTAAATAATGATTCGGAGTCAGAATCTTACAAAACGTAAAATGACCAAAATACCCCTGAGCACAGTAAGTGCAAGTAGAGGTCAAATAAAGGTCAAACTGATCTGATAAATTATCATAGGGATAATTATGAACACTGAAGGGCTAAGTAAGACTCCGGAACAGTTAACGCGTAAAACGAGAAATGACCGATGTGTCCCGACGATCTAAAACAGATACCAAATGAAGTCCAAGGGACTTACAAATTTATACATGAGATATATGGGACGTTCTGAGGACCATGATAGGGTCCGGGGCAAAAATGACAAAATTACCATTTTGCCCCTAAGACTAAATAAGTACCCAACTGATACCGATTAGAGTCTAAAAGACTTAGAACTTCATGTATACGATATATGGGATATTCTAAGAACCACGACTGGGTCCGGGGCAAGAATGACAAAATTACCATTTTGCCCCTATGGTTAAAATGAGAACCTAACTGATACCGATTGAAGTCCAAAGGACGTAGAACTTTGTACTTAAGATATAGAGACTATTCCGAAGACCACGACAGGGTCTGGGACAAGAATGATAAAATGACCATTTTGCCCCTAAGGCTGAAGAAGTAACTGACTGATAACGATTGAAGTCTAAATGACTTAGGTTATAATCCTGATGTCTGCTAAGCCTAATTTAAGAATAAAATGGCCCCGGATAAAACCCGATGAGAGGGCGATAGGCTACTAGGCTATCTTAGGTAAACCGATAGATACCTAAGATGACAAATGAGACCTGAATGGATGAGTTCTGATCTGTATATGATTGATGATTATTGTTCAGGATATACATGGAGATGCCTGACGTATCTGGAAGTTATCGGATTGTTGGCGCAAGGAGATAACCGTAACAGTTTGTGAGTAACCTGGAACTTCTGACTTGGTGTATAAGTACACCGTCTAGTTACTGTATTTTGATTTACTGTACTGTTTTGTATACTGTACTGTCTGAATGCATACTTTTCATACGGCATTACACGTAACCTGATTTTGTACTGTCCTGTTCTCCTGTTCAGTTCGGGTCTGTCTTGTTCTGTTGTATGGTCTGTCATGGTTTTATTCTGTACTGTTGCGTCTTGTGAGTAAACCTGACTCCTGAATTGGTGTATAAGTTCTGTCTAGATACTGTACTTTGAAGCACTATACTGTTTTGAACGTTATACTGTTTAAAAGAAAAACATATATTTAAAGTAGCATATGCCTTGTCCTGATTAATATTGTACTAGTTTGTTCCGTCCTGTTCAATTCCGATATGTCTTGTTCTGATAGATGTATTGCTCCGTTTGTTCCGACATGTTCAGTTCCGATACGTCTTCAACTGATTGATATTGTTTCGTTTGTTTCCGTCATGTTCAGTTCCGATATGACTTGTCCTGATTGATATTGTTTCATTTTGTTCCGTCATATTCAGTTTCGATATGACTTGTCCTGATTGATATTGTTTCATTTTGTTCCGTCATATTCAGTTTCGATATGACTTGTCCTGATTGATATTGTTTCGTTTGTTCCCGTCATGTTCAGTTCCGATATGACTTGTCCTGATTGATATTGTTTCATTTTGTTCCGTCATGTTCAGTTCCGATATGACTTGTCCTGATTGATATTGTTTCATTTGTTTCCATCATATTCAGTTTCGATATGACTTGTCCTGATTGATATTGTTTCGTTTGTTTCCGTCATATTCAGTTTCGATATGACTTGTCCTGATTGATATTGTTTCGTTTGTTCCCGTCATATTCAGTTTCGATATGACTTGTCCTGATTGATATTGTTTCGTTTGTTTCCGTCATATTCAGTTTCGATATGACTTGTCCTGATTGATATTGTTTCGTTTGTTTCCGTCATGTTCAGTTTCGATATGACTTAATCTGATTGATGTATTGTTTCATTTTGTTCCGTCATGTTCAGTTCTGATATGACTTGTCCTGATTGATATTGTTTCATTTTGTTCCGTCATATTCAGTTTCGATATGACTTGTCCTGATTGATATTGTTTCGTTTGTTTCCGTCATGTTCAGTTCTGATATGACTTGTCCTGATTGATATTGTTTCGTTTGTTTCCGTCATATTCAGTTCCGATATGACTTGTCCTGATTGATATTTTTTCATTTTGTTCCGTCATATTCAGTTCCGATATGACTTGTCCTGATTGATATTGTTTCATTTTGTTCCGTCATATTCAGTTTCGATATGACTTGTCCTGATTGATATTGTTTCGTTTGTTTCCGTCATGTTCAGTTCTGATATGACTTGTCCTGATTGATATTGTTTCGTTTGTTTCCGTCATATTCAGTTCCGATATGACTTGTCCTGATTGATATTGTTTCGTTTGTTTCTGTCATGTTCAGTTCCGATATGACTTTTCCTGATTGATATTATTTCGTTTCGTTCCGTCATGTTCAGTTCCGATATGTCTTGTTCTGATTGATGTATTGCTCTGTTTTGTCCCGTTATGATCCGTTTTGTTATGCCTCTGTCCTTGATTATGCCTGTGACTCGAACCGGTATTTTGTTCCGTCTGATCCCGTTATGTACCGTCCGTTAATAATCTGTCCGTCTTGATTGATATATGGTCCAGTTCCGTTATGATTTGTCCGAATTCTTGACTGGGTATATAAGTTATTGCATAGATACTGTATTTTGATGCACTGTACGATTTTAAAAGTTATACTGTCTGAATGCATGTTTTTAAATGCAAACTTTTATAATGTATTGTACGCGGCATGATTTTGTCCCGTCCTACTATTATTTTTTTCGGTCTGTCTTGTTCCATTTTATGGTCTATCTGATTTTGTTTTGCTATGATGTGTCTGACTCTGGGTACCATTCTGTTTATGAGCGGTTTGGCATAAGTAGGCTTGATTACGCGCCTAACTGATATATTATTGATATGCCCTGTTATGTTCCGCTCAGTACTGATCTGTTCTAATATTTGAATTAATTGCCTATACTCTCATTGATATTGGCATCATGCACTGTTCCGTCTATTCTGATTTGTTGTTCCGTTTAGTTCAGTCCTGCTTTATTCTACTGAAACTGCATTTAAAGTAGATTTATAAAACTGCTATTTCAGAAACAACTGAACTACCCTTGTGCTTTGTAAACAAGAAATGGTTTTGAAACCCATGACAGGGAACCTGTGTTACTCATTGGGCTTTTCGAAGCTCACCCCATTCCCTAACATTTTTCAGGAATGATATCTGTTGGATCTGATGGCACTGATCAGTGGAGACTGGATTATTGAGGATTGAATCTGTTTAATCAGGTGAGTGATGTAATACGACTGACTTGACTGGTATGTACTAGATATAGACATGGCTCATGGATTTAAACGGTACTCTAGAGATTATAGTTCTGCTCTGTTGTTATATGTCGGATTATAGATATGCTCTGAGGTTAGAATTGTTAGCTGTTGGATTTTAGACTTGCTCTGTGTGATACATATCCTACGGTGGATACATGAGTTGCATTCCCTTCACAAAAAGTTTTTTAAAATTCCGCTGCATCTGACCCTACAGTCGGAGTGCAATTCACTGAAAAGTTCAGAAATTGCCTTCGGTTGGTCGCGTGGCGACTGACTGGCATCACGTCCTCGACATCCGCGTAGGGTGGGGTTCGGGATGTGACAGATTTGCTCTGTGGTACATACTTATGAGGTATATAGTTGAGTTGCATTCCCGAGATAAAAAGGTTTTAATTTTCGCTATTCTGACCCTACATTTGGAATGCAATTCATCGTAAGGTTCAGAAGATTGCCTTTGGTTGGTCGCATTGTCGGTCGGAGACTGGCAAGGCGGTTAACTGGCATCACATCTTCAGCATCCGCGTAGGGTGGGGTGCGGGATGTGACAACAAAGCTCAGTAAGTAAATGCAAATCTCTAACACTGGTATCGATGATCAATGAATCCGTGAATAAGATTATGATAGCCAATCATAAGAATAAGATACTGTGATAGCCAATGGAAACAATTGCCACGAGGGCCAATGGAAACAATTGCCATGAGGGCCAATGAACAGTAATCACAATACACAATCAGAAGTATTGGTGTAATAGCGATATGAAGAAATCCAATGATAATATAACAACAATGAAGTACTGCCACAATGAACCGATCACAATCAAATCAATCAATGCAAGTCTTTCGAGACTCGAAGAATCATAAGGAATAATACCATTCAACAATCAAGTTCTGTCAGTCATAAGAGATGCTTTTATTCTGTAACATGCCAGTGAATTTGCAAATGCAATGCCAGTGAAAATGCAATGAGATGCCAATGATCATGCCAGTCAATTGCCGGTGGAAAGCCTTCGAGGAATTCATTCCTGCCACCTGTCCATTCATGGACTTGACCCTTAAGTCGCCAGTCAATACAGAAGCATCGGATGGATGTTGTGACTGTCACGACCCGAAACCCACCCTACGCGGATCTCGTGTCGCGGGGCAGACCCAAAGGCCGTCCCTACTTTTTCCATTCCTGTATCATAGTACTAATATGCAATGTACTAAAAATTTTAAACATTAAACAGCGGAAGTCTTTATTTATTACAGTAATCCAGCGGAAGTCTTTAAAATAAATTTAACAACGGAAATCTATTAAATACATGACATAGTTCTACAAAATTCAAAATGAGAACTAAACCGTAACCAGCACCCGGGGGTGGTGAATACATGGGAGAACTAACATAGACTGATACAATACTTCAAAATGTCCCCCTACGCTCTCAGACTACTACTGGGGTCTCGCAGCGTCATCACCTGAAATGGGGGTAAATGCGGTGGAATGAGCTACAAAGCTCAGTAAGTAAAACAGATCTCCAACACTGGTATTGATGATCAATGTGAATCCATGAATAAGATAATGATAGCCAATCATAAGGAAGGAGATGCTGTGATAGCCAATGAACATAATTGCCACGAGGGCCATGGAACCAATTGCCACGAGGGCCAATTAACAGTAACCACAATACACAATCAGAAGTAATAGTGTAAAATGAAAATATAACAACAATGAAGTACTGCCACAATGAACCGATCACAATCAAATCAATCAATGCAAGTCTTTCAAGACTTGAAGAATTATAAGGAATAGTGCCATTCAACAATCAAGTTCTGTTAATCATAAGAGATGCTGTTATTCTGTTTCAGGGCTCGACAGACCCTCGATCTTTTGGGGCCCGGAATACCCCCCAATCAAATTCCAGTAAATTGCCATTTTGTCCGTTCACGGACTTGACCCGTAGGTCCCATTCAACCAGATAGCATCAGATGGGTGTTGTGACTGAGCACAACTCCCGTGTCCATAACATGTCATGATCATAGTAATTCCATAGAGTATAAAAATGGAATATCATTCATTCAATAAGGATACAACAGTAGGCCTTTCAAGGCATGGTTCAACATGATAACAATGATATAACAGTCAAGCAATGTCCACGAGATAGAACAATATCTCATTGTGGGTAGTAATAACATGAGTTGCTTTCAAAGCACAGTCAAACATGATAACAATGATACATCAGTCAATCAAATGTCCACAAGATAGAAAATATCGAAATGTGGAACACAAGGATATCAATACATTCAAGAGTACGAGTTTGGCAGTAAAAGAATAAACTTGGCTTGTGGAAACACCACATGTAAGAGAAAGTGATCCACTTACCTCTATCGTGATTTTATCTCAGAAATCCCTGAGTGTACCCTTGCCCTTCAAGTTTCCTATATATCAGTGAATACGTTTCAGAATAAATGCTATTCATCAAATTTTATGCCTTTCTATCATAAGTATTTCAAATACTATTTTAGACTTTACCATTGAGTCCGGAACGCCAAGGAAAGTCGGTTTAGGCTTTCGCGGAATTCCATTTGGACTTTCGTACTAAAAAGGGCAAAATAGTCATTTTGCACTTTTACGGTATTTTATCCTTCGGGGTTCCGTCTCGTAAAACGGACCCCACCATTGGACTTAGAACGTCCGAGATAATAGGTTTTGACTATTCATTTGTATCGTTTGGACTTCGTTTGACCCAATTTTGAAATAGGGGCATTATTGTAAAATTAATATTTAATTAATTTTTTATGTTTGGGCAACAGTGAAATTTTTCAAAACATTTGGGGCCAGTTCACAATTTCTAAAAGCTGCGGTCTGAACCAGTTGGTTCAGACCTAAAAACCCTAAACCGGTCTGCCCCTTTACTGAACCAAACGGTTCAGTCCATTCAGAGAACCGGATTCCAATAACTCTGATTCCCTATCCCATCCTTGGTCAGGATAACCCTAAACCCAATTCCCAATTTACTATCCATGCAACCAAACAGCCCAATCTCATTTAAATTAAAACCCAAAACGACACAGCTTCGGTCTCATTTATTTTCGGTCGGGTACCGACCCGATCCGAACCCGGATCCGTCTAGACTTAACCCGATAACCCCCCACGTTTTTCTGATCATCTTCCCCCCATCTCCGGTAGGGTTCCGGCGTGAACAGTCGTCTTCTCCGGTGACTGTCACGTATTTTCCGATGAGGTTTCGGCCCATTTTAAATGCCATTTTACTCCCTTTTTCATGTAGGTTATTTTTCTAATTTTAGTTTTCCGTTTGACCCTTTAATTCTTCACGAAATAGAGCTTAAACATTTCCGGCCGAATCTCCGGCCAAGTGACAGTTTCTATTTCATGACGTTTTAAGCACGGTTTTGACCCCTAATTGCTTCTAACAGCTTTCTGCATATCATAGGGTCATGCTAGGGTCGATTTAAACAAGGTTTAATGCATATAATATCACATGGCCGATTATTCTCTATAACCTGCAACTCCAGATTTCTCTATGGTTTCTCAACCTTTTTCTATCATTTTTCTTGCATTTAAAAGCTAGAAGCATGCTTATTAAGACCTTGAATTTAGATCAAACATACATGCTTAAAATCTCAAAAATAGAACTTAATGTACTTACCTGGGTTTCGGATTTCAGCCCACTATGACCCTCCAAACTTCCTGTTTATGCTCCTTAGTTCTTTGCCAAGGTCTTCTCTCAACTTTGGTCTCCTTTGTGCCTTTAAACCCACACCCGTAGGCTCATATTTGTAGAGAGAAGTTTCCACCGCCTCTCTCTCTTTTCTCTCTCTCCCTCTCTTGGTTTCTCCCCCTTCTATGGCCTCTTTCCTTGACCTAGGATCTGTGTTCTCTCTGCCAAATGCAACCTTTGCATTAAATGGTTGGGAGACTTGTTTTACACTCATATATACATATATCATATTATATATATATATATATATATGTAACACACACATCTCTCACCTAGCCGACACACACACACCTCACTTACATCACAGCTGTATACTGCCCAAGGGCAGTCTCCCCTTTTCCTTTTTCCTTTCCTTTCATTTCTTTTATATATACATATATACATAATACATCATATTATATTATATTATACATGTATACATATACACATAAAATACATGTTTTTATACATGTATATACATGCATGTGTAGAGGCATTAACCCATTTTAAATCTCATTTACATACACTTATTTTAATTAAGCTATGTATCTATGTTCACGTATGCATGCATGGAAATACGTGCATGCACGCATTTTGATGCAATGCCCTGTGATGCTCGGGTGTTACCCAGCCTTGATTATTCGTTCCCATCATTCCATTCATTCATTTCCATGAAAATACTATGATATTCATATCTTACCGTTCAAGTTACATGTTCTAACCGACCTACCTCGGTATACGTGACGTATCCCGGGTCGGGATATTACAGTGACTGAGCACAAATCCGGTATTCATAACATATCATGATCATTCGTGATTCCATAGAAGTATAAAATAGAATATCATAGATTTAATAAAAGCATAACAGTACGCCTTTCAAGGCATGGTTCAACATGATAACAATGATACAACAGTCAATCAATGTCCACAAGATAGAACAATATCACATTGTGGATAGCAATAACATGAGGTACTTTCAAGGCACAGTGAAACAAGATAACAATGATACATCAGTCAATCAAATGTCCACAAGATAGGAAATATCGAATTGTGGACACAAGGATATCAATACATTCAAGAGTACGAGTTTGGTAGTAAAAGAATGAACTTGGCTTATGGAAACACCACATGTAAGAGAGAGTGATCCACTTACCTCTATCGTGATTCTAGATTAGGAATCCGTGAGTGTACCCTTGCCTCTCGAGTTCCCTATAAATCAATGAATACGTCTTAGAATAGATTCTATTCATCAAATATTATGCCTTTCCATCATAAGTATTTCAAATACTAATTGAGACTTTACCATTGAGCCCGGAATGCCGAAGAAAGTCGGTTTAGGCTTTCGCGGAATTCCATTTGGACTTTTGTACTAAAAAGGGCAAAATGGTCATTTTGCACTTTTACGGTATTTTATCCTTTGGGGTCCTATCTTTAAAAACAGACCCCACCATTGGACTCAGAACGTCCGACATAATAAATTTTGACTATTCATTTACCCTGTTTGGACTTCGTTTGACCCATATTTGAAATAGGGGCATTTTTGTAAAAATTAGTATTTTATTAATTTTTCTGTTTGGGCCTTAATGGAATTTCTTAAAATATTTGGGGCCGGTTCATAAATTCCAAAACCTGCAGTTTGAACCAGTTGGTTCAGAACCACAAACCCTAAATCGGTCTGCCCCTCCCCTGAACCAAACGGTTCAGTTTAATTCAAGAACCGGATTCCAATATTCCAGTTCCTATCCTTATCCGTGGTTGGAATAAGCCCAAACCCAATTTCCATTTCCTATCCCCATAGCCAAACAAGCCCAATTCATTTAAATTTCAAACATAAAACGACGCAGTGTTGGCTCCGTTTTTGCGGTCAGTCGGATCTCAACCCGACCCGGCCCGGACCCGGTTCGTCTTAACCCGAGACAACAATGTTGTCTTCCTCGTTTTTTCGGTGGAGCACCAGTAGGTTTTCATCGCCTTCTCCGGCGATGGTGACTGGATTCCGATCTCGATTTGCCCCAAATTAAATGTCGTTCTCTCACCCTTCTCTCAAGGATTTCAAATCCACTCTCCGTTTCCATTGAAACCTCCTAAATTTTGACGAATAAGGGGTCAAACGTCTCTAGCTGTTTTTCCGGCCAACTGGTTTCTTTTTATTTCACGACTGTTTCTCAACTGTTTTGGACCCATTTTGTTCCTAAAGTGTTTCTGCACTTTATAGCAACATTTTTACAAACTAAATGCAAGGTTTTAAACATAAAATCAATGAAACCCAGATTATCCTCCCGAACCTGCAACTCGGATTTTCTCTTTGGTTTCTTAACCGTTTTCTATCATTCTTTTTGCATTTAGTTCCATATTTTATGCTGATCTAGACCCTATATTCAAATGAATCAAATCATGCTACAAAAGTTTGAAACAGAAACAGCGGCTCACCTTGCTTTCGTTTTTCCTTTGCTTTCTGGGTCTCTTCCCTTCCGTTCCTCTCTCTATTCCTGAATCAATCTTTCTCTCTTCTTCTCCCATTCAGTTCTTGACCTTTCTTTTGGTTTCCTTTTCTCCTGAGAGTGAGAGATCACATGTATATGCTAAGCTTTTCCTTTCTCTCTCTCTCTCTAGTCAGACCTCACCATACCCTGAGATCTACTCACACACTCCATCACCCACTTTCTGTTTCCACCACTTCCTATTGAGTGTTATACACTCAACTCCTCACATACACATTCAACCGTACACACACACACACCTTTTCATACCTATATATATATATATAATACATCTTCACCCACTCACACACACTTGCACGGCTGGTAACAGCCTTTGCCCACTTTTCTTTTCTTTCCCCTTTTTATTTTAATTTAATAGACACATATATATTATAATACTTTATATAATATATATGTACATGCATAGCCCATAATTATACATATTTTATACGTACCTATACGCCCATTATATACGTATATACTTAAACTCTGGGCATGTACGCATACACTAATTTTCGGTGTACTACGTGTTTGTGAAACACGGGCATGCATGGAAATACGAGCGTGCACGCTTTACGATGCGATGTCCCGGGGTGCTCGGGTGTTGCCCGACACGGTTTATACATTCAATCATTTTCCATTTCCAGTCATTCATTTCCGTGAAATACCATGATATACATTTCTTACCGTTCAAGTTACATGGTTTAACGACCTACCCGGTATACGTGACGTATCCCGGGTCGGGATATTACATTCTTACCCCCTTAAAAATAAGTTTGTCCTCAAACTTAGCATATACTACTATGAAAATAAATGTGGGTACTTGGCGCGCATATCATCTTCTCGCTCCCAAGTAGCCTCTTCCATCCGGTGATTTCTCCACAAAACTTTGACTAATGGAATAGTCTTGTTTCGTAGTACCTGATCTCGACGATCCAAAATCTGAACTGGATGCTCTATGTAACTCAGATTTTCCTGGACGTCTAGGTTCGTGCTCGATCACTTGATCAGCACTCTGTATACATTTCCTTAGCATCGAGACATGAAACACATTATGAACATGTGCTAACTCTGAAGGTAAGGCAAGCTCGTAAGCTACGGGTCCAACCCTCTTTGTGATCCTGAATGGCCCAATGTATCTGGGGCCAAGCTTTCCCCTCTTGCTAAACCTGACTACTCCTTTCATGGGTGATACTTTCAAGTACACAAAATCGTCTTTCGCAAACTCTAAGTCTCGTCGGTGAACATTCGCATAACTTTTCTGTCGACTTTGAGTTGCTAATAAACGTTGTCGATCAGTTGTATTTTTCCTGCGGTCTGTTCCACTATCTCTGGCCCATAGAGTTTCCTTTCTCCCACCTCTGTCCAACACAGTGGTGATCGACACTTCCTGCGGTACAATGCCTCATATGGCGCCATACCAATACTAGCTTGATAGCTATTATTGTATGTGAGCTCCACCAATGGCAACTGATCTTCCCAACTCCCTTTAAAGTCTATGACACAGAAACGCAGTAAGTCTTCTAAAGTTTGTATCGTCCTTTCCGACTGGCCGTCGGTCTCGGGGTGATATGCAGTGCTAAGACTTAGTTCCGTGCCCATAGCTTGTTGTAGTCCCTTCCAGAATCGTGATACGAACCGGGGGTCCCTATCAGAAACAATTGATACTGGAACTCCGTGAAGCCTAACAATCTCTCTGATGTATAGCTCGGCTAGTCGCTGAAGAGATTGTGTTGTCTTGGTTGCCATGAAGTGAGCTGTCTTAGTTAATCTGTCTACAATGACCCAGATAGAATCACTCCCCTTGACTGTCTTTGGCAATCCTGACACAAAGTCCATCGTGATATGTTCCCACTTCCACTCAGGAATGGGCAGTGATTGCAGAAGTCCTCCAGGCTTCTGATGTTCCACCTTAATTTGCTGGCACTTGACACATCGTGCTATGTACTCAGCTATGTGACGTTTCATCCCAGACCACCAATAAGTATCCTTAACATTGTGATACATTTTGGTGCCCCCTGGATGTAAGGCAAATCTAGAACTGTGTGCTTCATCAAGAATCTCCTTCCTGATTTCGGGTACATCGGGTACGTAGATCTTACCCTGATAATATAATATTCCATCTTTCACCGTGTACTCGGAATCTATGTCTGTCTCCATTCCTTGAAGAAGCTTAGCCAGTTTCTCATCCTGAGTCTGTTGTCCCCTGATCTTGTCCACAATCGACAAACTGACTATGACGTTGGCACATAGTGCCTCGGAATTGGGCAGAACTATCTCTATTTCCATGTCTTCCAAATCTCTCAGTATCTCTTTCTGTGTCGTCAACAGGCAAGCTAAACTCCCCGATGACTTTCTACTAAGAGCGTCAGCTACCACATTTGCCTTTCCTGGGTGGTACTCTATGTTGACCTCATAGTCTTTCAATTACTCTAACCAACGGCGTTGTCTTATATTGAGCTCCTTTTGTGTAAACAAGTATTTGAGGCTCTTATGGTCGGTGAAGATTTCGCACGTGGTCCCGTATAAATAATGCCTCCATATCTTCAAGGCGAAGACAATGGCGGCTAGCTCGAGATCGTGTGTTGGGTAGTTCCCTTCATGGGGTCTCAACTGTCGTGAAGCATATGCTACCACTTTTCCGTTCTGCATTAACACACACCCCAAGCCTTTAAGTGAAGCATCACTATAAATCACAAACCCTTCGGTTCCATTTGGTACTATCAATATAGGAGCTGTAACCAAACGTTCCTTTAATTCTTGGAAACACTTCTCTTGTTCCTCTGTCCAAACAAAAGGAACACCTTTCCGGGTTAGTTTGGTAATAGGCGTAGCTATTTTGAAGAATTCCTTGACAAATCTCCTATAGTAGCCTGCTAACCCCATGAAACTTTGCACTTCCGTGACACTCGTAGGTTGAGGCCAATTCATGATTGCCTCGATCTTCTGGGAATCAACAGAGATTCCCTCCTTACTGATCACGTGTCCCAAAAATGCTATACTAGGAAGCCAGAATTCGCATTTCTTCAACTTGGCGTATAACTTCTGCTCCCCTAACTTCTGTAGGACTCTCCTCAGATGTACCTCGTGTTCTTCCTGGTTCTTAGAGTAAACCAAGATGTCGTCTATGAATACGACTACGAAGTCATCTAAGTACGGCTTGAACACACGGTTCATCATATCCATAAATGTAGCTGGGGCATTGGTCATCCCAAATGGCATAACGAGAAACTCGTAGTGTCCATACCGTGTCCTAAATGCTGTCTTCTGAATGTCAGTGGGTCTGACCTTCAACTGGTGATAACCGGACCTCAGGTCGATCTTCGAGAACACCTGGGCCCCTTTCAATTGGTCGAACAAATCATCTACTCTGGGTAGTGGATAGCTGTTCTTGATGGTAACCTTGTTCAGCTCTCTATAGTCGATACACAACCTCATGGTTCCATCTTTCTTTTTCACGAACAATACAGGTGCACCCCATGGTGACGAGCTGGGTCGTATAAAACCCTTGTCCAATAATTCCTGTAGCTGGAGCTTCAGCTCCTTCAGCTCTGCCGATGCCATCCTATATGGAGTCTTGGATATCGGTGTAGTGCCTGGCAATACGTCGATGCAAAACTCGATCTCCCTATCTATGGGCATTCCTGGAAGATCATCCAAGAATACTCCGGGAAATTCCTTAGCAATGGGAATCTTCTCTAACTCAGGCTGCTGGGAATCAGTGTCTTGAACACTACATAAGAATCTGTGACATCCCTTACGAAGCAGACGCCTTGCCTGGATAGAGGAAACAAAGTAGGGTGGGGAAGCCACTCCTGTCCCCTCAAAGTTAACTGTTGGAAACTAGGGATTTTGTATGAGAACTCGTTTGGCCACACAGTCTATCGTGGCGTGATTGGCGGCCAGCCAATCCATTCCAAGGATAACATCGAATCCACAAATTTCCAAGGGTATAAGGTCAGCCAATAAGTTTGTATCCCCAATCTGTATCCCACAATTCCTATACATGGTATCCCTCAACAATGATTTCCCCGATGGTATAGAAACATTCAGTAAATACCCTAAAGGTTCCGTTACTAGGTTCAATCTAGCAGCATATGTAGGGGATACAAATGAATGTGTAGATCCAGTGTCAAATAAAACATGAGTAGGCTGTGAGCATACTAAAAGAGTACCTACGACTACAGAGGTTATAGCCTGCACGTCTCCTGGTAAAAGGGAGAAAACTCGTCCTGCCTACTGCTGGACGTTCCCCTGTCCATTCCTTTGGGCCAGAGGTCTAGGTGGTGCTACTCCAGTTGTTGGTGCTCTAACCGAAGCAGTGCTGGGCGTGGCCTGATCCTTCTGAGGGCATTCTCTTGCAAAATGTCCCTCTTGGCCACATTAGTAGCAAGCGTTGCTGTCCTTGAGACATTGGCCCTTATGGATTTTATTGCAACGAGAGCACTTAGCTGCCCCCTTTTTTGTGTTGCCTTGTTTCTTCTGATCGGACCCTGTCGCCTGTGATGTGGCTCCAGGTCTGGTAAATGTAGATCCATGTTCTGAAGTAGAAGGCCCTTGCCTCTTTTTCTGATTGCCTCACTGCTTCAGGTTCTCTTTCCTCTTGGCGAATTCCTTGCCACTCCTTTCTATGACTCGAGCTGTTTCCACTACATCATCATAGGTAGCCAGTTGATGAGGTACCAGTCTATCCTTGATAGCCCACCTCAATCCTTCCTCAAACTTGCGAGCTTTCAGATCCTCAATATTGACGGCACTTGGAGCAAACCTGGCCAATTCAGTAAATTCGGCCTCGTATTGCTCTACCGTCATTGCTCCCTGTTGCAGTACCATAAACTCTGCAACTCTTCGGTTTCGGACCTCTTGGGAGAAGTACTTCTTGTTGAAGATATCGGTAAATCGTTGCCAGTTCATGCCTGGCTCTTTATCTTCCTCTATCATCCACTATTTATGTGCCATCCCTTTGAGCATATAAGTGGCGTATGCCACCTTTTGGACTTCAGTACATATCAGGATTTTGAAGATCCTGTTCATCTCTAATAACCACTCATCAGCTATAGTGGCCCCTCCCGTACCGTCGAATGTCGGGGGTTTCATTTTCTGAAACCGCTCATATAAGTATGCAGCGTCTCGCTCATTTCCTTGACGATTTCCTACATTGTCGCCTGCGTTGACAGGCTGCTCCTGTGGTACTGGCTATGCTGGTTGGCTAGCACTAGCCTGAATCTGTGGTAGACTTTCAATGATAGTCCGCATCATTCTTTCCAATTGTTCTAAACGATCCATGGGTAACGGACCTTGCCTCGTGTTAACCATGACTGTGAATAGAACCAATGAAGATAACCAATGAAGTAACCAGTGAGATAACCAATGAGATAACCAGTAAGGTAACCAATGAGATAACCAGTGAGGTAACCAATGAAGTAACCAATGAGATGATTTGTCCATGATTGTAAGATATAAAATGTCAGTCATATCTAACAGTCTTAACTCTAGTCCTATCTCCCATGACTCACAATCGAACCTATAGCTCTGATACCAAGCTGTCACGACCCGAAACCCACCCTATGCGGATCTCGTGTCGCGGGGCCGACCCGGAGGCCGTCCCTACTTTTTCCATTCCTGCATCATAGTACTAATATGCAATGTACTAAAAAGGGCAAAATGGTCATTTTGATAATATAACAACAATGAAGTACTGCCACAATGAACCGATCATAATCAAATCAATCAATGCAAGTCTTTCGAGACTCGAAGAATCATAAGGAATAATACCATTCAACAATCAAGTTCTGTCAGTCATAAGAGATGCTTTTATTCTGTAACATGCCAGTGAATTTGCAAATGCAATGCCAGTGAAAATGCAATGAGATGCCAATGATCATGCCAGTCAATTGCCGGTGGAAAGCCTTCGAGGAATTCATTCTTGCCACCTGTCCATTCATGGACTTGACCCTTAGGTCTCCAGTCAATACAGAAGCATCGGATGGATGTTGTGACTGAGCACAAATCCGGTATTCATAACATATCATGATCATTCGTGATTCCATAGAAGTATAAAATGGAATATCATAGATTCAATGAAAGCATAACAGTACGCCTTTCAAGGCATGGTTCAACATGATAACAATGATACAATAGTCAATCAATGTCCACATGTGACGACCCGAAACCCACCCTGTGTGGATCTCTAATCGCGACCGCCGCCTTCAGGCCCGGGAGCCTGAGGGCAAGGCAAAACATGGGTGACGGTATCGAATAGCGGTGCGGCCTTGATTTGCGGAAGCGTGAAAACCCTTTTCTTTTTTTTTTTTCTTTTTTTTTTTTTTTTAAAATCCTTTAAAAACTTTCGCACAGCCGTCCGGTACTGTCGCTCTTCATAGCGGTACACATGAATAATCACATCAGAGCATACTAAAAATTAAATTCTTATACATGATACATATTCGAATGCCTCAAGGGCTTAAGTATATATGTGGTTGCCTCTTGGGCTTAAATACATAATTGTCCAAAGGTACGACATCAAAATTCGACCAACCATAGGCCCTAATACTTCCCAAAATATCTCCAGAATCCTAATGGAGCTGCCTATCATTCCTCCCCAAATTGGGCAAGGGTCCACCCATCGCCATCACCTGAAAAATGTTAGGGAATGGGGTGAGCTTTGAAAAGCCCAGTGAGTAATTCTAACATCTGTCATGGGTTTCAATTGGTAGTGGTTTCGCACGTGAGAATTTTGTAAAATACTCACTACCAATTGCTCGTATACTTGGAACATAGAGTACATGCATTCTTTAAACAATGGCTTTGAAACATTACAGTATTCAAGCTAACTCGTATACTTTCGGAATAAAGCATGTGAATTTCAAATCATGTAAATATGCATGGTGAAAATAAGGAAAAAGCCTGCTTCCATTTTCAACACACACCTTATCACTTTCATTAACAGAATCCGTTTCGAACCAGATTCCCATTTTACTTTTCGTGGAGATATCTCATATGCCTGGGGGATTAGATCCTGCTACCTGGCATTTATTCGTATCGTAGTTGGGTTCTTAAGAAACCCGATAGAAATCCGTGGTGCTTATGCACAATTTATCTTGCATTTAAAAGCATTTAACCCATAATTCCTTCGTGTGGATGCATTTAAAAGCATTTCAAACATATAGTTCATATTCTCATGTTAGGGTATTGAAATACGTGAAACATGTAAATTCAGGATATATATAACATTTGAAACCGAAATTTCAGACATGCAGAAGTATATCTCAAGGAACAGTAGTAAATTATTCAGGAAGCATGTCATAACAGAATATTTAAAACGGAATTGTGTAAAGACAGAATTTAATATTTAAAACATCATTCAAATCCGTGGAATTAAATCTCCACTTCAAATGTGAGGTTACTCACCTTGATTCCCCGGGTTTGCACTACTGGTGGGCTTTTCCCTTTCCTTTGTATTTCCTAAGAAAATTATAAAGAACTCGTTAACTTCATATTTTACCTTAAATCGTTACCTATTCATGCTCTTTCATTTAATTTTTAGGCCTAACGTATGCTAACTTCCTAGGATTTGTCTTACTAGTCGACTCGTGGTGACTTGATGAGTTTTATTTTTCACGTGACTAAATTTTCAGTACCTATTTTGGTGTTATGGACTTCACCGTTGGGTTTGGAATGTCCGACATAGTCAAAATAGACTATCTTTTAGTTTCATTTGGGCTTCGGGTACCTTAGGGGTAGTTTGGTCATTTCATGCGTCATATTTTTTGGAGTCCCATCTCGTGAATCGGACCCCACTGTTGATCTCAAAAGGCCCAAGAAAATAAGATTACACTAATAACTTGTCTTATTTGGACATCGGCTACATTAGGGGCAATTTGGTAATTTGCACTTTAACGTATCGTAACTTTTGAAGCCTCGTCTCGTAAAACGGACCACACCATTGAGTCCGGAACGTCCAAAATAGTCAAAATCCACTATTCGTTTACTTTATTCGGACTCCGTTTGACTTATTTATGACCTAAGGGTAATTTGGTCATTTTTATTTAATTAATAAATTAATTAAATAATTTAATTTATTATTTATTAATTTATCAGGGGTGTAAATGGAATAAAATTCCAGAATCTGGGCCAGAGTTGAATTTCCCAAAACTGTTGGGGTCATTTTGTAAATACCAGAAAATTGTAACTGAACCAAACGGTTCAGTCAGCATGCGACTGAACCAGACCGGTCCAGTCCGGTTCAAGGTAATGTGCTGACGTCAGGCTGACGTCAGCCCCACAATTTAAAAATTTGAAATAACAGTATCAAAACGACGCAGTACAGTTTAGGGGTTTTATCTGTTTTTATCCGGGTTGGAGCCCGACCCGACGACCCGATCCAAGCCCGGTCACTGTTCATCGTCTTCCCCACCGTTTCACCCTACTGTAGCCCTAAATTTCTGGGTTTTATTTCTTCTATTTCGTGATGTTTTGGTACGGTTTTCAACTACCATCTACCCCATTATTTCTCTGGATGTCAACCCAACGTTTTGGCATCCAATTTGAGCCTCGATTCAAGCTCAATGGCTCGGTTCAACGGAGGATAACCGAACCTGCAAGTCAACAATACATGCTCATTCCTCAACCGTTTTCAACGCGGTTTGTTGCTACATGATCCCTATGTCATTTAGTTTCATCCCCCATCCACAAAAATCGGTTTAGGGGTCTAGTTTAAATGTTGGGTTTTTGGGCCGAGAAGAATAGCCTCGGTTTTGAGGGCTTAGACCTAGGTCTCTAGGTCGCGGGTGGTAGTTTTCTAGGTCCTGCCATGGTCTATTTCATGTATTGACCACTAAAAGTCCATGTGGTTGAGGTCGGATCAGACCTGCAACTTCAAGCTCCATTAATGGCGGTTCAGCTACGGGTTCGTGGTTTGGGCAGTTTTATAGGTTCAAATCATTCACAACCAACCCAGTTCTTTTGTTTAATCAATATACATGCATTAACAGTCTTAAATCTATAAAACAGTAGCTAAATAAAGCAGGAAAATTTTTAAAAAGTTTTTGAATACTAGCCTTTGAACAGTGGTCTCTTCACTGTTGGGCTCGAGCAGGAGCTTCAAGGGTTGGATTTGGGTCCCCTCTCAGTCTTGCAGCCCTTCAGTTCCAGTCTCTAGCTTCTTCTAAGCTCCTTCAATGGCCAAGCCCCACCTTCAAGCTATCTCTCTTAACTTCCTCTCTCTAACCCACTTTCTCTCTCTAAAAATCAGTATACAGGATCATTTTTGCAGATCTGTTTTTCCCTCCAATGCATATATGGAGATTATGTAAATAAAAATCAGATTGTCTTTAGTGTTTCATCTCCCCAAGTGCATGATGGATTTGCATGCAACTTGGTTGGGGGGAGATGCAATCATGGGTGTATAGGCACATGATGGTCTATGGGGCATAGGAGTGATGCATGCTGATGTGTTGCATGCTTGGTGATTGGTCACTTGGGAGGTGGCCAAATCAGATTTATACTTATATACATATCTTTGCACATATGTTCACAAAGAGGTTCCTAGCCTAGTTGGTAATTTTTTGGTAAACCAAATTCTGCCTAATTTGGTCAAGGGATCAAATCCTCTTGGCCACAATTTTTGGTCCTTTCCCTATTTCGGGCTTAGGCCCTGTTTGGCTGCGCATTAATGCAGTTTCACTATTTCCTACTTAACTTTTATTCTGTAACTTATTTTTCGACGCCGTTTCTTTCAGTCAACTCCTAACTAGGTTAGCTTTTTAATTATTCTTTAAGTTTAGTTCAGATAAATGATTAGTAACTACTCATTACTTAATCAGGGTCGGGGTGTTACACCACAAGATAGAACAATATCACATTGTGGATAGTAATAACATGAGGTACTTTCAAGGCACGGTGAAACATGATAACAATGATACATCAGTCAATCAAATGTCCACAAGATAGGAAATATCGAATTGTGGACACAAGGATATTAATACATTCAAGAGTACGAGTTTGGCAGTAAAAGAATGAACTTGGCTTGTGGAAACACCACAAGTAAGAGAGAGTGATCCACTTACCTCTATCGTGATTCTAGATCAGGAATTCGTGAGTGTACCCTTGCCTTTTGAGTTCCCTATATATCAATGAATACGTCTTAGAATAGATTCTATTCATCAAATTTTATGCCTTTCCATCATAAGTATTTCAAATACTAATTTAGACTTTACCATTGAGTCTGGAATGCCGAAGAAAGTCGGTTTAGGCTTTCGCAGAATTCCATTTGGACTTTTGTACTAAAAAGGGCAAAATGGTCATTTTGCACTTTTACGGTATTTTATCCTTTGGGGTCCCATCTCGAAAAATGGACCCCACCATTGGACTCAGAACGTTCGACATAATAAATTTTGACTATTCATTTACCCCGTTTGGACTTCGTTTGACCCATATTTGAAATAGGGGCATGTTTGTAAAAATTAGTATTTTATTAATTTTTCTGTTTGGGCCTTAATGAAATTTCTTAAAATATTTGGGGCCGGTTCATAAATTCCAAAACCTGCGGTCTGAACCAGTTGGTTCGAACCAGAAACCCTAAACCGGTCTACCCCTCCCCTGAACCAAACGGTTCAGTTTAATTCAAGAACCGGATTCCAATATTCCAGTTCCTATCCTTATCCGTGGTTGGAATAAGCCCAAACCCAATTTCCATTTCCTATCCCCATAGCCAAACAAGCCCAATTCATTTAAATTTCAAACATAAAACAACGCAGTGTTGGCTCCGTTTTTGCGGTCGGTCGGATCTCAACCCGACGCGGCCCGGACCTGGTTCGTCTTAACCCGAGACAACAGTGTTTTCTTCCTCGTTTTTTCGGTGGAGCACCAGTAGGTTTCCATCGCCTTCTCTGGCGACGGTGACTGGATTCCGATCTTGATTTGCCCCAAATTAAATGTCGTTCTCTCACCCTTCTCTCAAGGATTTCAAATCCACTCTTCGTTTCCATTGAAACCTCCTAAATTTTCACGAATAGGGGGTCAAACGTCTCCAGCCGTTTTTCCGGCCAACTAGTTTCTTTTTATTTCACGACTGTTTCTCAATTGTTTTGGACCCATTTTGTTCCTAAAGTGTTTCTGCACTTTATAGCAACATTTTTATAAACTAAATGCAAGGTTTTAAACATAAAATCAATGAAACCCAGATTATCCTCCCGAACCTGCAACTCGAATTTTCTCTTTCGTTTCTTAACCATTTTCTAGCATTCTTTTTGCATTTAGTTCCATATTTTATGCTGATCTAGACCCTATATTCAAAATGAATCAAATCATGCTACAAAAGTTTGAAACAGAAACAGTGGCTCACCTTGCTTTCATTTTTCCTTTGCTTTGTGGGTCTCTTCCCTTCCGTTCCTCTCTCTATTCCTGAATCAATCTTTCTCTCTTCTTCTCCCCTTCAGTTCTTGACCTTTCCTTTGGTTTCCTTTTCTCCTGAGAGTGAAAGATCACATGTATATGCTAAGCTTTTCCTTTCTCTCTCTCTTTCTCTAGTCAGACCTCACCATACCCTGAGATCTACTCACACACTCCATCACCCACTTTCTGTTTCCACCACTCCCTATTGAGTGTTATACACTCAACTCCTCACACACACATTCAACCGTACACACACACACACCTTTTCATACCTATATATATATATATATAATACATCTTCACCCACTCACACACACTTGCACGGCTGGTAACAGCCTTTGCCCACTTTTCTTTTCTTTCCCCTTTTTATTTTAATTTAATATACACATATATATATATATATTATAATACTTTATATAATATATATGTACATGCATAGCCTATAATTATACATATTTTATACGTACCTATACGCCCATTATATACGTATATACTTAAACTCTGGGCATGTACGCATACACTAATTTCCGGTGTACTACGTGTCTGTGAAACACGGGTATGCATGGAAATACGAGCGTGCATGCTTTACGATGCGATGTCCCGGGGTGCTCGGGTGTTGCCCAGCGCGGTTTATACATTCAATCATTTTCTATTTCTAGTCATTCATTTTCGTGAAATATCATGATATAAATTTCTTACTGTTCAAGTTACATAGTTTAACCGACCTACCTCGGTATACGTGACGTATCCCGGGCCGGGATATTACAGCACACTAGTGATTGTCAAAATCCTCCTTTTCCCCTTTTACTTTTTTTTTTCAATTACCGTTTTCTATTTTCTTAGTCTATGTTCTCTTATAATCTTTAGACTCTATTTCTTCTACTCCACCGTGGGTCCCATACCCCAGCTTCCTATCACGTACTTCAGAACACTCACTTCATGTCACTGCGGGTGCCATACCCCGCCTTCATCTCATGTCACATATTTCACATACCTATTTCATGTATTACAGGTCCCAGACCCCGCCTTCTTATCACGTTACTTCTGAACACCTAATTCATATTACTGCGGGTCCCATACCCCGCCTTCATACTACGTACTCCTCATATCTACTTCCCACAACGCGAGTCCCATACCTCGCCTTTATATCACATCACGTATTTCATATACCTACTTCACATACCGCGAGTCCCATACCTCGCCTTCATATCATATCATGTACTTCACATATCTAGTTTACACAACGCGAGTCCCATACCTCGCCTTTATATCGTATCATGTACTTCGTATATCCTAGGTAGTCTAAAACCCTACCTAACTTATGGTTCGATTCTAATTCTTCTAATGTCACCAATTTTGTTCAAGTAAACCTAGTGCTCTGATACCATGTTGTCACGACCCGAAATTCGCCTCGCGCGAACCCCGAGTCGGGACCGCCGCCGCAAGAGCCGAAGGCCTCGGGACAAGGCTTGCATATGCAATAGTGTCGAATAAATGTGCTTCATGTGGTTGCGGAAGCGTGAAAAACTTTTTCTTTTCTTTTCTCATTTTAAAATTTGCACATCCATCTGATCCTGCCGCTATTCACAATGGTACATATGATCATACATTCAAAGTATAACTAAAACTTAAAAGACTTCATAATTACAATCTTAATTCAGCTGCCCCGTGGGGCTTAATACATATCCTTAAATTGTCTGCTAATACAAAATGTACTAATTAGAGTTCATGTAATTTCCCAAAAGAACTACTTAAGCAAGTCTTCCCAAAAAGCTAGACTCATCTCATCGTCTTCAAAAATCAATCTGCCATTAGTCACCTGAAAGAGGGCGGATAAAAATCCGGGTAAGCTAATCTAAGCTTGTGAGTAATTCTTGCATTCGTCATGGGGTTTTCAACTGGTAGTGGTTTAGCACATGAGAGTTTATAAAATACTCACTACCAATTGCTCGTACATTTTAGAACACAGAGTATATGCATTCTTAAAACAGATAGCTTTGAAATATTTAAAGTATTCAAGCTAAATACACATTTCTTCAAATAGAGCATATGCAATTTAAAAGCATATAAACACGTATAATAAAATGGGGGTAAAAACCTGCTTCCATTTCCAAAAGCGTAACTTCAAAACATATAAACATGTATAGGAAAATGGGGGTAAAACCTGCTTCCATTTCCAAAAACATTTGTCATCTTTTCTTTTTAATTAGGTAGAATCTGTTTCGAACCAGACTCCTATTTTACTACAATGCTGCAATGCTACAATAGAGATATCCCGTACCAGGGGGATCAGATCCTGCTACCTGGCATTTACTGTTGAATCCTGAAGGATTTCAACCATCGTAGGGGTGTTTTAAACACCATTTATCTTGTAAAACATTTATCACATGGTTTCTTCAATAGATATTTTTCATGAATATTTAAAACATGAAATATATAACTTCTGCAATAGAACTTCAATATTTGGAATAATCAAATTCAGAACATTTATGAAAATTTAGCATTTTAAACCCAGACATGCTAAAACATAATTAAAAAGGAATCGTGATTCAAACCAATCACCCAGCATGTCACAATACAGTTTATGAAAGCATAAAACATTTTAAAACATAAATCATATGATACTGAATTTGATATTCGAGGCTTTAATAAATTGAACTTAAAACTTCTTCAAATTCATGGAGTTAAATCTCCACTTCAAAGACAGGGTTACTCACCTTGTCCTTCTTGTAATACCCCGACCCGAGATACCGGGTCACATGACACGTATTACGAGATTTAAAATATATAATTAATTGATTTAATGATTAATTAATTAAGGTATAAGAAATGTTATATATTAATTAATTAATATATGTATATGTATAAAGTGAAATATGTATGTATGTATATGAAAGCATGTATGTATGTAAGTATGTATATGAATAAAACAAAAAAATGTAAAAGTGTGAACAGTGTGTGAATGGTGTGTGTGTGTGTGTCGGCTGGTGTGTGTGTGTGTTATCTTGTATATATGTGCATATGTATATATATGTATATATTATATGTATAAATATCACAAAAATTTAATGTAAAGCAAAGCTTGGGAAGAACAAAATTAATGAGAAGTGAGGGCTATGTAGGGCTACGAAATCAGAAAGAAGAGAGAGAGAACGGAGAGAGAGAGAATGGAGGAGAGAGAGAGGTCGGTTGCCTCTTCTTTAAAAGGAACAAGCATGCATTGCATGCTTGTTTTGTAAGAAAAGAAAAGCTAAGGAACTGAAGGAGAAGAAGAGGAAGAAAACCAGAGAGAAAAAGACATAGAACCCACGACCAAAAAGGTGAGAAATGTTCAAAGTTATCATTTTCTCTCTCTAGAATTTGATTGATAGGAACTGTTTTTGAGTTTTTTATATACGTAGGATGTTATATATATGTCTAAGGATCTTATCAAGCATGAAATTAGAACTTGAAAACAGTTAAAAACATGTAACCCACGAACAACCGCCATTAAAGGACCTTGCTCAAGCAGGTCTGAATCGAGTTCCATTAAAATGGTTTTGGCTTACCAAAACTTCAAACAGAAACTAAGAGGGTTTTAAAAACCCTAATACGCGATCAAAAATCAAAGAAATGGACCCTTAGAACACGAGTTGCAGGTTACGGGTTTAAGACCCAATCCTTTAAACTCTATGTTAAATTGATATTTAAGAATGAGATATGAATCCCCATGAAGAGGGGATCATAACAAACGAAACCCCATGAATTTTGGTTCAGAAATGAGCATGAACGACCGACTTACAGTTTGGAATATCAAACCTTAAACCATACGATTTAAACTTCGTTTAATCTCTAAATGAATGCCAAATCAGTTGTTAGCACCTTGGGAGTGTTTGTGACTAAAAACAGTGGAGTTTCCTTGGTTGAGACTCCACAAAAATGAGAAGAATGGAGGTTCAAAAATTAGGGTTACAGTGGGTCGAGATGGGGAAGACGACGCTTTCGAGTTGAACGGGTTGACTCGGACGCGTGGCAGCCTCTGGGCTTGCCACCAAATAAATGAAACGACAGCGTTTCAATAAGGTATTAAAATCTTTTAAACGGTAGGGCTGACGTCATCATGACGTCAGCAACACGCACAAAACCGGATAGACCGGTTGGTTTACAACCAAACCGGACCAGTTCACTTATTCTTGGACCAAACCCTTTGGTTTTCTGGTTTTAATTTAAATCAAATAAACCAACACTTTTCCTATTTACGGATTGACCCCAACTGTTTTGGGAAGTTCCACTGTGGCCCAACTGATGAAGAATTTATGCAATTAAGCCCCTGAAAAATAATTAAATAATAAATTTAATTATTTAATAAATAAGTAAAATTACTATTTTACCCTTGGGTCATAAATAGAGCAAATGAAGTCCAAATTAAGCATATGAATAATGTATCCTTACTATTTTGGATATTCTGAGACTAATGGTAGGGTCCGTTTTATGAAACGGGGCCCGAAAAATAAAGACACATAAAGGGGTAAAAAGACCAAAATACCCCTGGTACCCCTAAAGCCAAATGAAATCAGAAAAGGTCTAAATTGACTTTCTTTGACATTCCAGACTCAAAAATGGAGTCCAAATTACGAAACGAAATACAGAAAAATATGACACGTAAAACGATAAATGACCATTTTGCCCTTTTACATATAAAAGCCCGAATTAAATTCTAAGAAAGCCTAAACCAACTTTCTTCGACGCTCTGGACTCAATAATAGAGTCTATTCGACCAAAAGACGTGTCTAAAATAAAAAGACATAAAATTTGATGAATAGCATCTGTTAGATGACTATGGACTGAAATATTGCCGAGGTATTAAACTAAGGCAAGTACGAAGAAAATGAAATACGAAAAGACACGACAACACATCAACCTTAGAATAAAATTTCTAACTCATAAGTTGTTCTTAGGTGATAGACATGGAAGCGCAACCAAAGAAATTCACCATCATGAATAAAGCCCAAAGGGCTAAAGACCCAAAGCAACAAGCTTTCATGAAGGACCTATTGTGGCAACAAAAGGTAATTGAAAGGCACATAAGAATCGCCAAGGCCACTGAGGTGATTTCGGTTACACCCTTTATGCATAAATCACCCACCAGGGAAATGGTAGCTGAGGCCAATAAAAAGAAGGAGGAAGCAAAGAAAAAAAAAAAAGAGGAAGAAAAAGAAAATACCGAAACCTTAAGCGAGTGGGTCAAAAGGTAATGCGTGCTTTTTACTCATTCTATACGATACCACTATAAGATAAGTTGTAGTTAACTTATGTAGTAAAGGGAAAAGTTAAGTTTAGTTAATTAATTTCATTATGAAATTTACGAGTCTTTTTCTAAATTGTTTAGGATAAGGGCTGATAAGGGCAAGACTCCTGTAATACCCCAAAAATCCGACATGATCCAGACTATATTCTGACCTCATAAAAATAGGTTCGGTAACACTAATAATTCGAGATAACCCAAAATGCAGTAAATCATGATTGGATTAATTATTGAAAAATATAAATTAATCCAAACCATTAAAAATAATATAGGCTCGGGAAATAAACGACCCAGTCAACCGAGTGCTAGAATTAATAAATGGGATTGATACGGGAAAATTAATTATCCAGATAATATGAATAAAATATAAGACACGAACGAGCACTCAAAGACAGTAAAATAAATAAGGTTGATATTGAGCAGACCTTATGACAACTTTATTGACATTATATAATTAATATTTTATGAAATAAAATATTATTAAATACGGTAAAATAATAATAATAATAATAATACCTCGGCTTGATGTCAAATTTACTGGCATTTTATAACTTAATATTTTATGAAATATTATATAATATTGTACATAAAGAAGCTGCTAGAACCATAAGAAAGTGGAGAAAAGAAGAGCAGCCGATATATGTATATATATGTGTCTCCTGCGAAATGGTTGGAAACCGAGAGAGGAACAGTGGCAGCCGTGGTTAGTGACCAAAACGGCTATAAAAATTGATGATTCGGGAAGCGTCTTGAAGAAGCTGGAAAAAAAGTGGAAGGAATTCTAGAGTATTCCTATCTCCATATACATAGACGACTGTACACAGGGAAATGGAGAAAGAGAGACGGCAACCGGTCAAGAGAAAAGGCGATGCAGAGGAAGCCGTGGAAAAATACAGAGAATTCCAGAAATTCTCTGGTAGGCGCAGCAGGATTTTGTATATATATAGATGAAGCAGGAAGCTTCTACACAGAAAAGCGGCAGGAAGAGATGCGGTGCAGCAGAGGCGCGACTTTGTCCCTCGCGGCTTCAGTTTATGTACGCGGAGGTCATTAGTTCCATGACTGCTTTACTGATTCGATTCAACCGAAACCGATGACTAAGCCGTGAGGAGGAGACAGTAGCGGTCATGGCAGCAATGGTCGGTGATGATCGTTATCAATGGCAGTGATTTTGAATCTGTCCTATTGGCAATTGTTCCTCTGTTGGGATTTGCAGAAATATATATATATATATATATTTGTTTGTGATTGTGTAGCAGTGAAACATGGGGGATTTTAATACGGCTTGGAGTTGTGTGTGATTGTAGCGGTGTTGGTTGCTTAATTGTGGTTCGGATTTATGTATGTGTGGATGTCGATTTTGTGGCTCAGAATTTTGCGCGCGGCTGTTACTGAAGTTGCGATGGGGGTGATGACAGTGTAGGAATTTATACATGTGGGTGTATGTAGGTGCAACAGTTATGTGTATATATTTATATATGTGGGTGAGTTTATGTAGCGGTGGTGCTGGCGATGGAAGGAGCGATTGATTGAGGGACTAGCCGTGCAATGGAGCCGAACTTGGGTTAAAATTGAGTAGAGCTGCTGATTGGATTGGGATTTTGCAATGTGGTGCGGTGTAGTAGCTCTGATCAGGCCACGTCCCAATTTACGTGCCAATTCACTTGGTATTTTCATAATGCGCTGGTTGTTGCTCATTACGGTTGAACCGAAATAGAAGGGGGAATTTGAGAGTTTTGATGTGGGGTTGAACTTGAAGGGCAAGTATAGGAGTTCCTTGGCGCAGGAACTAAACTCGGAAGTGTTGAGTGCGAACAGATTTGTTCTTGCGGCTTGAGGAATTTGACGGAAATGGATTAGGCACTGTAATGCAAATGCAGAGGATAATTCGCAGCAGCTCACTAGTGGTGTCGCTGGTGCCGTGAGCAAGACCTGTAGTGCGTCGCTTGCCGGCTTACCATTCTTTTTCAGGTCCAGTTGCTAATGGGATGGAATTTCTGGTAGAAGAGGTGAGACAGGGTTATAAGCCACCTATTGATGTTCTTGTGGCTGGAATCACAACCCTTGTGATGTTGAACTTGCCGTGCGGTTGTAATCCATTAGCAGTCATTGATCAGGACCAGACATCTAAATTAAAGGGAAGTAAGAAGCTAGTAGTTTGCTTTTGGATTAGTTTCAAGAAACTAAAGTCTGTATTAGATTCTTTAAGTATTAATGTGGGAAATACATCCTTGAAAATAAGTAAGGCAATGGGAGTTGATATGCAGCAAGACAAATGATTGGGAGCTGGTGACACTTGGCTGCAAATTCTCCAAATGTTGACGGTTGGAGTGAAAGTATACAGTCTCAATGGGATCACAAGAGAGATCCCACTGAAAGTTCACGTGGTTGGGGTTCAGAATGGAAAAACAAGAGAAACCACCCTACCAAGCCAGTTGGAGAGTTAAACAATGATTGCAGTGCTAGTCGAGTGTTAACTACAAAAAGACAAAGGTTGGATATGTTCACTTCTGAGGCATAGGATGATCTTTTGGATGTTGAATCAATTATGATGGCCATCAGAAGGATAATGCTAAGATAGGCACGGACGTGGCTAACGACGTATCTGGAGGATGTCAGTGAATGGAGATAAGCGTAGTATTCAGGTGAGTAACTCGGACTCCTAACTTGGTGTATATTTTCTGTACTATCTAAATTCGTATACTGTACTACTTTATATGCTAAACTGTTTTATGCATCGTACTGTTTTAATGCATATGCTTTCATGCATGCTTATTGTATTGCATTACTTGTGGCATGATTCTGTTCTATCTTGCCTTCTGATAAATCCTGTTGATTCTGTTCGGGTCTGTTTTTCTATCACCCGTGCTTTGGAGTCTGATTTGATTCAGTTTGATATGTTGAGTCTTACTCTGGGCCCACCACAGGATTGAGCGGTTTTATGCCAGAGTCTGAACCAGAGGGTAGAGGCCCCACGAGTCGTCCGCTTATGGGCAGCTGGGAAAGACTTATCTGTATGATTGGCATTCTGTTCTGTTTCTGTTCCGCTCAATTCTGTTCTGTTCCGCTCTGATACTGACCCCAGAGGGTAGAGACCCCACGAGTCGTCCGCTTATGGGCAGCTGGGAAAGACTTATCTGTATGATTGGCATTCTGTTCTGTTTCTGTTCCGCTCAATTCTGTTTTGTTCCGCTCTGATACTGACCCCAGAGGGTAGAGGCCCCACGAGTCGTCCGCTTATGGGCAGCTGGGGAAGGTTCAGGCATTTGATGCTATGCCTTTGATTGATTGGTATTCTGTTCTGTTTAGTTCAGTTCTGTTCTGATCTGTTCTGTCCGTTCTGTTCTATTCAGTTTGATCTGATTTGTTCTGTTCTGTTCTGATCTGATCTGTTTGAGCGGCATTTGTTCTACATGAACTGCATTGTTCTATTTGAGCTGCATTGGAGCATACATGTATATATGAACTGGTTTTGAAACCCATGGCAGGGACCTATGTTACTCACTGAGCTTGTTTAAGCTCATTCCATCTATTTAACATTTTTCAGGATATAACTCCATTGGATTAGAAAGCACAAGGACATGATTCGTGTAGACTGAAAGACATTCCCAAGTGAAGATCTGATAGCAATAAAATGTGGAGACTTGGGTTCTGATAGATTGATTCTGGCTATTTAGGTGAGTGTGAAGATATAGTTGACTTTATTCATATGTAATAGATGTGTAGGGACATGGCTCATGGTAATGGTACTCTGGAGGAATTTGATATGCTCTGAGTTATATATCTGTTATAGATGTGCTCTGTGGTTAGAGTTATTAACTGTCTAATTATAGATTTGCTCTGTGGTACATACTTATGAGGTATATGGTGGAGTTGCATTCTCGAGATAAAATGGTTTTAAATTCCGCTGTTCTGACCCTACTTTAGGAATGTAATTCATCGTATGGTTCAGAAGTTCGCCTTTGGTTGGTCGCATTGTCGGTCAAGAGATCGGCAAGGCGGCTAACTGGCATCACATCTTGGGCATCCGCGTAGGGTAGGGTGCGGGATGTAACAACTCCTCAGTAGGGTCTACGGTATATGAGGTGAGTAACCCTACATTCGAATTGGAGATTTTACTTCACAAATTTTAATAAAGTTTTGAGTTCAAGTTATGAAAAGTATTTGAATATCGAATTCAGTTTTCATACGTCTTTTGTTTTAAATTACTCTACTCAGATAATAGATTTATTTACAGTCCTTTAAAATATGCCTTGGCATGTTTGAGTTTTTATTGCAAAATCTCTAAGATATATTCTGAGAAGTGAAAGTTCTTTTATAAAGTTATGTACCTTATGTTTAAATACTCTTGAATAGTATTTATGAGGAAAAGTCATGAGATAAAAGTAGTTTTCTTGAAATACAAGATAACTGTGCATAAGCACGAGATAGGGTATTGGAGTTCGCAAGGGACTCTATTATTCTGTAGAGCCGACAAGCTTTTGGGTTCTACGGAACTCAATGGATTGTCAAATGTCTGGTAACAGGATCTAATCCCACAGGCAAAGAGATATCTCGACAAGAGTAAAACGGGAGTCTGGTTCGAAACAGATTCTAAGAGTAAAAGTGAGAAGAAAAGATATTTGAAAATGAAAGTAGATTTTAAATCCTCATTTTCATATTTACATGTTTGAGTTCACATATACTCTATTTAAAGAAGAACACATTTTTAGCTTGAACACTTTACATGTTCCAGAGTTACGAGTTTTTATGGATGCATATATTTTGTATTCAGAGTTACAAGTTTTATATTAAAAGCAGATGTTAGCTTGAATGTTTTAAATGTTTCAAAGCTATGAGTTTATTGAATGCATATATATTCTGTGTTCAAAAGATACGAACAATTGACAGTGATTGATTTATAAACTTTTATGAACTAAAACCACTGTTGATTGAAACTCCATGACAAATGTTGGAATTGCTCACAAGCTTATATTAGCTTACCCGGACTTTGTTCGGACCCCCCCTTTCAAGTGATTGATAGCAGTTAAGTTTTGAAGACGGTGCGTTTGCCGGCTTATGGAGATTTGATTAGCTGATCCCTTTTGATGTTATGCAATGTTTAATAGTACTTATGTTCCAGATACAATAGGACAATATGTATAAACCCTACGGGGTAACTAACATTAATGGTTGTATGGTATAAGTCTGTAACATTTTAGTTATGCTTTGATTGTATAACCATGTGTATGCATATGTGTAGAGCGGCAGTATCGGGCGGTGTGCTTAAATTTTAAATAAGAAAAGAAAAAGTTTTCACGCTTCCGCAAAACACAGGCAGTACCGCCGTCCGATACCGTTGCTTACAGGACCGTTCCGCCCAATGGCCCCCAGGCCTGAGGGTGGCGGGTCACGATCCGAGGATCCGCACAGGGTGGATTTCGGGTCGTGACACTTCTGGGTCGGCTCTACTTAGGTGCCTTCCCTTTTTCCCTCCTCAACCTATCACAATTTATGAAAGATACTTAATAAACTTAAAATCGTACCCATATCTAGACTGTGCAAGATCAAATTCTTAATCAGTCTAACTTATAACTATATCATAATCTAGCCATTTATGTACTAATGATAGTAATAATACCTGAGGCGCATCTCAGCTAGAGTATCAGTGTCCTCGAGTTCTTCTTCTTTCTGCTTTTCCTCAACAAGTTTCCTTGCTGCTGATTCCTCGGCGGCTCGACCAATCGGGACAATTAGTTGCCAGTGCATAAAGGGTGTGAGGGACAAGATCTCGTAGTGCTTAGCGATCCTCAATTTCTTGTGAATCACTCGATGTTGTCGGTCTAATTCATCTAGGAAATCTTGTTGTTTCTTGCCCTTAATCGTGGTTTGGGGCCTAATCATTTTGAATACCTGAGTTTGACCCAAATACAATTCATCGTGTTAGACTTAAACTTCTTTTCAATTTAGACTCTCCTGGTAGCTCCAATAAATTTAATTTAAATTTATTTACCTCCCATATTTTACATGTCGTGTCTTTTCGAATTTTATTTCCTCGTTTACGCCTTAGGTTTGTACTTTGGCATTACTTAAATTTATAGTCATCTGACAGATGCAATTCATCAAATTTTATGTCTCTTTAATTTGGACATCTCTTTTGGTCAAATAAACTCTACCATTGAGTCCGGAGTGTCGAAAAAAGTCGGTTTAGGCTTTCCTAACATTTAATTTGGACTGTTATATGTAAAAGGACAAAATGGTCATTTATCGTTTTACGTGTCTCATTTTTTTGTACTTCGTTTCGTAATTTGGACTCCATTATTGAGTCCGGGATGTCAGAGAAAGTCAATCTAGACCTTCCCTGGTTTTAATTTGGCTTTTGAGGTACTAGGGGTAATTTGGTAATTTTACCCTCTTACGTGTCTTTATGTTCTGGACCTCATCTCGTGTCGTGGACCTCACCATTGGACTCAGAAGGTCCGAGATAGTAAGAATACAGTAATAACTTGTTAATTTTGGACAAGGGGTATTTTGGTCATTTATCCCTTCATGTGTCTTTATTTTTTGGGCCCCGTCTTGAAAAACAGACCCTACCATTGGCTTCAGAATATCCCAAATAGTTGGAATACACTATTCGTATGTTAAATTTGGACTTCGTTTGGTCAAGTTTTGAATTAGGGGCATAATGGTAATTTAACTTTATTTATTAAATAATTAAATTAATATTTAATTATTTAATTATTTTTCTAGGGGCCTTATTGCATAATTTTTCCTTCAGTTGGGCCACAGTAGGATTTCCCAGAAGTTCTGGGGTCAATCCGTAATTAGGAAAAGTCTGGGTTTATTTAATTTAAAAAAAAATCAGAAAACCAATTGGTTTGGTTTTATTTTGAGTGAACCGGTCTGGTTCACTTGTAACCCAACCGGTTTAGCCGGTTTGCCACGTGTTGCTGATGTCATGATGACGTCAGCCCTAATGTCTTAAATTTAAATAAGTAAAACGCTGCCATTTAAATAAACCTGACCCGTTGGGTCCGGTTTGACCTGAACCCGCGACCGAATCCGACCCGATCAGAACAATCACTGTTCATCTTCTCCCCTGTTTCTTCCCCAGTGTTGCCCTAGTTGCAGGTTTCCATTTCTTTTAATTTCGTGAAGTTTGGCTTACTGTTTTCTTACTGTTTCTTCTCCAAATCACTTCTGGGACATGAAGGATTATGTTTGCATCATTTGGAAATTCAAAACTTGTTCATACGTTCGATTTTGAGTTTGATAATTCAAACCAACAATTCGGCCGTTCATGCTCATTTCTGAGCCAAATTCAATGAGACTTGTTCTGTTGTGATCCCCTCTTCATGGGGCTTCACTTTTCATTCATCAAAGTAGATTTAATCTCACATTTTTGAGATTTGTTTTTGGAACCCGAACTTATAACTCGATATTTGGGCTTCGGTTCTTTTGGGTTTTGGTCGTGGCC
The DNA here is from genome assembly GCA_008638375.1 of Nyssa sinensis. NCBI lineage: Eukaryota > Viridiplantae > Streptophyta > Magnoliopsida > Cornales > Nyssaceae > Nyssa > Nyssa sinensis. Next base: position 55,697 of record VIRR01000545.1, on the reverse strand, counting down.
ATAGGTTTTTGGCATGTTTGTGGAGTCAAGTTGAGGTCTTGATGATCAAAACCTAATTTGGTTGCCATTGGTTCAGACCTGCTTGAGCAAGGTCCTCTAATGGCTGCTTCACGTGGGTTTCTATTTTTTCTTGGGGTTTTTGAGGTCTGATTTCATGTTTGGTTAAGTCTAGACACATCTTAAACATTATACATACATAAAACAAGGCTTATACAGTTCATGCATAGAAAAATTCCTAGAGAGAGAAAGTGATGGTTTTTGTGTATTCTCACCTTTTTGGTTGAGATTGTTGTTCCTTCTCTCTTCTTCTTCTTTGTTCCTCACTTCTGAACCTCCCGAACCTCCTTCAATCTCTCCCCCACTCTCGGATGGTGGTGTGTGTGTGTACAAGCACCATGCATACATGCATATAGAGATGTGATCATGGCAAATCTGATTGCCAACCGAAGCCCAAATATCGAGTTATAAGTTCAGGTTCCAAAAACAAATCTCAAAAACATGAGATTAAATCTACTTTGATGAATGAAAAGTGAAGCGCCATGAAGAAGGGATCACAACAGAACAAGTCTCATCGAATTTGGCTCAGAAATGAGCATGAACGGCCGAATTGTTGGTTTGAATTATCAAACTCAAAACCGAACGTATGAACAAGTTTTGAACTTCCAAATGAATGCAAACATAATCCTTCATGTCCCAGAAGTGATTTGGAGAAGAAACAGTAAGAAAACAGTAAGCCAAACTTCACGAAATTAAAAGAAATGGAAACCTGCAACTAGGGCAACACTGGGGAAGAAACGAGGGAGAAGATGAACAGTGATTGTTTCGATCGGGTCAGATTCGGTCGCGAGTTCGGGTCAAACCGGATCCAACTGGTCAGGTTTATTTAAACGGCAGCGTTTTGCTTATTTAAATTTAAAACATTAGGGCTGACGTCATCATGACGTCAGCAACACGTGGCAAACCGGCTAAACCGGTTGGGTTACAAGTGAACCAGACCGGTTCACTCAAAATAAAACCAAACCAATTGGTTTTCTGATTTTTTTTGAAATTAAATAAACCCAGACTTTTCCTAATTATGGATTGACCCCAAAACTTCTGAGAAATCCTACTGTGGCCCAACTGAAGGAAAAATTATGCAATAAGGCCCCTAGAAAAATAATTAAATAATTAAATATTAATTTAATTATTTAATAAATAAAGTTAAATTACCATTATGCCCCTAATTCAAAACTTGACCAAACGAAGTCCAAATTTAACATACGAATAGTGTATTCCAACTATTTGGGATATTCTGAAGCCAATGGTAAGGTCCGTTTTTCAAGACGGGGCCTGAAAAATAAAGACACGTGAAGGGGTAAATGACCAAAATACCCCTTGTCCAAAATTAACAAGTTATTAGTGTATTCTTACTATCTCGGACCTTCTGAGTCAAATGGTGAGGTCCACGACACGAGATGAGGTCTCGAACATAAAGACACGTAAGAGGGTAAAATTACCAAATTACCCCTAGTACCTCAAAAGCCAGATTAAAACCAGGGAAGGTTTAGATTGACTTTCTCTGACATCCCGGACTCAATAATGGAGTCCAAATTACGAAACAAAGTACGAAAAAATGAGACACATAAAATGATAAATGACCATTTTGTCCTTTTACATATAACAGTCCAAATTAAATGTTAGGAAAGCCTAAACCGACTTTCTTTGACACTTCGGACTCAATGGTAGAGTCTATTCGACCAAAAGAGATGTCCAAAATAAAGAGATATAAAATTTGATGAATTGCATCTGTCAGATGACTATAAATTTAAGTAATGCCGAAGTACAAACCTAAGGCGTAAACGAGGAAATAAAATTTGAAAAGACACGACACGTAAAATATAGGAGGTAAATAAATTTAAATTAAATTTATTAGAGCTACCAGAAGAGTCTAAATTGAAAAGAAGTTTAAGTCTAACACGATGAATTGTATTTGGGTCAAACTCAGGTATTCAAAATGATTAGGCCCTAAACCACGATTAAGGGCAAGAAACAACAAGATTTCCTAGATGAATTAGACCGACAACATCGAGTGATTCACAAGAAATTGAGGATCGCTAAGCACTGCGAGATCTTGTCCCTCACACCCTTTATGCATTGGCAACTGATTGTCCCGATTGGTCGAGCCGCCGAGGAATGAGCAGCAAGGAAACTTGCTGAGGTGAAGCAGAAAGAAGAAGAACTCGAGGACACTGAAACTCTAGCTGAGATGCGTCTAAGGTATTATTACTATCATTAGTACATAAATGGCTAGATTATGATATAGTTATAAGTTAGACTGATTAAGAATTCGGTCTTGCACAGTCTAGATATGGGTACGATTTTAAGTTTATTAAGTATCTTTCATAAATTGTGATAGGTTGAGGAGGGAAAAAGGGAAGGCACCTAAGTAGAGCCGACCCAGAAGGACAAGGTGAGTAACCCTGTCTTTGAAGTGGTGATTTAACTCCATGAATTTGAAGAAGTTTTAAGTTCAATTTATTGAAGCCTCGAATATCAAATTCAGTATCATATGATTCATGTTTTAAAATGTTTTCTGCTTTCATAAACTGTATTGTGACGTGCTAGGTGATTGGTTTGAATCACGGTTTTCCTTTTTAATTATGTTTCAGCATGTCTGGGTTTAAAATGCTAAATTTTGATAAATGTTCTGAATTTGATTATTCCAAATATTAAAGTTCTATTGTAGAAGTTATATATTTCATATTTTAAATATTCATGAAAAATGTCTATTGAAAAGGCCATGTGATAAGTTATATATATTTCATGTTTTAAATATTCATGAAAAATATCTATTGAAGAAACCATGTGATAAATATTTTACAAGATAAATGGTGTTTAAAACACCCTATGATGGTTGAAATCCTTCGGGATTCAACAGTAAATGCCAAGTAGCAGGATCTGATCCCCCTGGTACAGGATATCTCTATTGTAGCATTGTAGTAAAATAGGAGTCTGGTTCGAAACAAATTCCACCTAATTAAAGAGAAAAGATGACAAATGTTTTTGGAAATGGAAGCAGGTTTTACCCCCATTTTCCTATACATGTTTATATGTTTTGGAGTTACGCTTTTGGAAATGGAAGCAGGTTTTTACCCCCATTTTATTATACGTGTTTATATGCTTTTAAATTGCATATGCTCTATTTGAAAAAATGTGTATTTAGCTTGAATACTTTAAATGTTTCAAAGCTATCTGTTTTAAGAATGCATATACTCTGTGTTCTAAAATGTACGAGCAATTAGTAGTGAGTATTTTATAAACTCTCATGTGCTAAACCACTACCAGTTGAAAACCCTATGACGAATGCAGGAATTACTCACAAGCTTAGATTAGCTTACCCGGATTTTTATCCGCCCTCTTTCAGGTGACTAATGGCAGATTGATTTTTGAAGACGATGAGGATGAGTCTAGCTTTTTGGGAATACTTGCTTAAGTAGTTCTTTTGGGAAATCACATGAACTCTAATTAGTACGTTTTGTATTAGCAGACAATTTAAGATTATGTATTAAGCCCCACGGGGCAGCTGAATTAAGATTGTAATTATGAAGTCTTTTAAGTTTTAGTTATGCTCTGAATATATGATCATATGTTCCATTGTGAATAGCGGCAGTATCAGACGGATGTGCAAATTTTAAAATGAGAAAAGAAAAGAAAACGTTTTTCACGCTTCTGCAACCACATGAAACACATCTATTCGATACCACTGCAAATGTGAGCCTTGTCCCGAGGCCTTCGAGTCTTGGGGCGGCGGTCTCGACTCGGGGTTCGCGCGAGGCGGATTTCGGGTCGTGACATCGTGTTCAGTTCCACTTAGCTATATGAATACTGTTCTAACTAAAAGAGATACATTAAGCTCGTATTCAGTTCCACTTGGCTGTATGAATATTCAGTTCCCGTCGGCTGTATGAATACTACTTTGTATACAATGTGACATAACAATAGTGTTTAAGGCTACGGTTACCAGACTGCTACGAATATAACTATCTGGCCCTCGCGGCCCTGGGTACAAGTGTACATAAAGAAATTTGTGCACAAGTGTACAATCATGCTCGAGATACATATAGAGATCAATAACTGTCTCCCACATGATCGAGCAATATCAATGTGGCTGAATAAATACTGGTATGGATATATAGAGTACAATAAGCAATATTTATACAAGAATTCTGACATGGCTTGGAATGTAACACATGCAGAGATCAGATTTTACTTACCTTTTATTGTCTCTATCTAAAAGGTCTAGACTGCCTTCTCCTTGCCCTTTGGTATTCCTAAGATTCATGAAACACATCTTAGTCTATCGCTACTTGAATTATGTTATTCATCAAATTTTATGCCTCTTTACTATTTGTTTCTCTTTTACTAAAATAGACTCTACTATTGAGTCCGAAACGTCGAAGAAAGTCGGTTTAGGCTTTCGCGAAACTCAATTCAGACATCTGAGCTAAAAAGGGCAAAATGGTCATTTTGTACTTTTATGGGTCTTTTATTTTTTGGGACTTCATCTCACAACACGGACCTCACCATTGGTCTTAAAATATCCGAGATAATTAAAATACACTATTCATGTGCTTAATTTGGCCATTGTTACTATAAAGGGTAAATTGGTCATTTGTACTTTCACGGGTTCTCACTTCTTGAGACCTCTTTTCACAAATCAGACTCCACCGTTGAGTCCGGAATGCTCAAAATAATAAAAATTTACTATTCTTTTATTTTAATTGGAGTTCGTTTGACTACTTTTTGACCTAGGGGTAATTTGGTAATTTCTTTTTTATTTTTAATTAATTAATTAAATTAATAATTTATTCTGGGGGTCAAATCATAATAAATGAAAGTTGAGGGTCAAATTGTAAATTCCATAACTTTTGGGTTCCTTTGAAATTTCAGAAAATCCTATCCTAACTAAGGATAGCCAAACAGTAGATATCCACGGAACAGGAATAGGATATCCCTATTCCTATTTTAGCCCTAATTTCCAATTTCTTATCCGTGTTAGCAAACACTCTCAATTCAATTTAAAATCTTTTAAACCTAAACCAATACTACGTCGTTTTGGTTATATCCGTTTCTGTTTCGATCGGGTCTCGACCCGGATCCGACCCATGACTCGAACCCAAACCCTAAACCAACAGTCTTCTTCCTCGTTTTTTTCGGTGAAACTCCGGTAGGTTTCCGTCACCATCTCTAGCGACAGTGACCTAATTTTGGTCATTTTTCCTCCCTTTTTCAATGCAGTTTTCTTTATTTTTTCATGGAGATCATGAATCTAAATTCAGTTTTCCATTTGTATCACTAACTCTCCACGAATATGGCAAAACCCGAAGCTCCAGCGAACTGAACATTTTCATTTTCATGCTAATTCCTTGACTGTTTTCACTTGTTTCTTTTTCATTTCATTTTCTGCACTTTATAGGAAAATTTCTGGACCATTTAAACAATGTTTCATGCATAAAATATTAGAAATCCGATTATTTTCTCAAACCTGCAAATATTGTTTTCTCTTTCAATTTTAAACCATTTTTCTTGATTCTTTTTGCATTTGATTCCTTATTTCATGCTTTGTAAGATCCTACTATTAAAACTAAACATCATGCTTTGAATATAAAAAAACAGAAACTAGCTCACTTGTTTTTTTCTTAAATTTTCTGTTGCAGTTTATATTTTCTTCTCCTTCATTTCCTTTGCTTTACTCCTGGATATTCTCTATACGTGCTCAGCTTCTCTAACTTGTTCTTTCTTTTCTGTTTTCTCTCTAACCAACACAACACCTATATATATATATATATATACACCCTAAACCGCCTCAATTTCTCTCTCTCTTTTCTCTGTTCCAGCCCCCTTCAAGCCCCCTTTGTTGACTTCCTTTTTTGCTCTTTTAATTCTTCTTTTTCACTTCAGATTTTGCATTAATTTCATGTTGATATTTTTATATTATATGTATATTATATATTTACACACATTAACACACATGTAAACACACACACACACAAGCACATTCATCCATTGCATGCTTGCTGCATGCTTCTCCATTTTATTTCTTTCTTTTCTTTATTTCTTTTCCTTTTCTTCTACTAGTATTTTAATACACATATATATACTATACTATATTATATATATATAGTTATGCATGTATAAATACATATTTCATACCTATATATATACATTTATATATATATATACACTAATTTCTAGGCACGTATACATACACTAATATTTCATGAGCTATGCATGTGTATGTACGTATGTATGTGATGCTGCACTTTTCGACTCGCAATAAGTATGGGCTCTGCGACCTATAGAACACTCAAAAAGGGGATCAGAGGACCACCAGATTGGCTCCAGCGGTAGCCGCTCCGATGCTTAAGTAAGTAAACTGAATTGAAAAGACTGTATTGAAAGCCAAAGAATGAGCATAAAAATAAAGTGTACCTTTAGGGTTTAATTTATAGATCGTGGCCTTCCTAAGTTAATTAGGATTCGGAGCCGTGAATATAGGGATTTGATCATCGGAGATTGCAGTTACCTTGTGGAGTATTGTATCGTAAGATAGAGATAATCATAGATAGTAGTTTCCTTGTTGAAGATTGTTTCCTTATTCCTTGCTTGGCAGTCGCTCAGATCATGAGGTCGAAACCATACGTAACACTGAGTTGATATTGCCTAGAGCATAAGATCTGGAGGATATACACATAAGAATGCCTTGGAGCCTCCGCCTGCTCTGTATGACCAAGTTTATCGGCTCTGTAGTATATGTATATAAGAATGCCCTGAAGGCTATGATTGCTCTGTATGACCGAGTTTATCGACTTTGTAAGCACACGTGTCTCAAGGTGATTGGTGTGTCTGTTTGTGGTATATCAGTTACTCCCCCCCTGAGCCCTAGTTAGGAGCTAGGGCTTAACTAGGGTTACGGGCTTTATGAAGAGTCACACGTTTTGTTTCTCCATTCTTCGAGACGTCGGTTTAATGGGTCATTTATTGCGTAGCTGATACTTGAGAAGCCATCATTATTTTCAACCGTTGTGTTGAATCGTCTTGGGAGGCTCATATTTCGAACGTGTATATAAAGAGGGGGAAAAGACTCTTATGCCTTTCTTCTGCACTTGTTTCTACAGTACCAGAGACTGCCACTGCCATTTGACATATTTTGAAAGTTGAAGGATATCCAATGTTCATAGTCTTTCTTGATTTCAAGTTTGATTTTAGCCCCTTTTACATTCCCTTTCATTTGCTTCGTTACTTTCTCTTGTCCGCCATATCTGGCCCTAGGTCACCTTCTAGTTTGGGTAGTTCTTCTAGGACCATTCCTCAACTGCAACTAGTGAATATTCCTTCTGTTAATGATGCTAAGAATAGATTGGTAGAGCCCCCTCTAGTCCGGGTGTCACGACCCGAAACCCACCCTATGCGGATCTCATGTCGCGGGGCCGACCCTAAGGCCGTCCCTACTTTTTGCCTTCTTGTATCATAGTACTAATATGCAAAGTACTAAAACATTAAAACAATAACAGCGGAAGTCTTATCAATGTCTATAATCTGCGGAAGTCTTTCAATACACAATGTCAGCGGAAGTCTTTACAATACATAATATGGTTTTATAATTAAACAAAATAAGAACCATATGTAACCAGCACCCGTGAGTGGTGAGTACATGGGAGAACTAAACATAGACTGGTATAGTTCTTCAAAATGTCTTCCTACGCTCTTAGACTCCTACCGGGGTCTCGCGGTGTCAGTACCTGAAATGGGGGTGAGGAGGGTGGAATGAGCTACGAGAGCTCAGCAAGTAAAAACAGATCTCTGACACTGGTATAAGAATATGATAAAAGAGATGTTGTGATTGCCAATGGGAACAGTTGCCATAAGGGCCAATAAACGATGGACACAATGTATAATCAGGACTAATGGACATAACATCAACATGAAACTCTCCACAACAATATATCAATATGAAGGTACTACCACAATAAACCGATCACAATCGAATCAATAAGGAAGTATCTCTCAATATAAGATAATGACAATGATAAGGAATAGCATAGCTCAGCAGTTGCAATCAAACAATCATATAAGAGATGTTTTTATTCTGTACAATGCCACTAAAAATGCAAATGGAATGCTAGTGAAATGTCAATGGAAATGCCAGTAAACATGCCAGTAAAATTTCCGGTGGCAGCCTACGAGAAATTCATTCCTGCCACCTGTCCGTTCACGGACTTGACCCTTAGGTCTCTAGTCAAACAGAAAGCATCGGATGGATATTGTGACTGAGCACAAATCCGGTGTGTATAAACATATCATGATCATAAGTAATTCCATAGAAGTATAAAATGGAATATCCTATATACAATGGAACATAACAATAAGCTTTTCAAAGCATGGTTCAACATGATACTAATGATATAGTAGTCAATCAAAGCCCACAAGATAGAACAATATCACATTGTGGAAACAATAACGTCAGGTATGTTCAAGAGTACAAGTTTGGCAGTAAAAGGATAACCTTAGCTTGGAAATACCACATGGAAGAGAAGGTGAATTTACTTACCTCTAATGCGATCCTAAATCGGCCACCCGTGCGTCTGCCCTTTCCAGTCGAGTTCCTCATTTCCTGGCATAATTAGCCTGCTCTGCCCAAGTGTCCAGTTTTTTAGTCACCTTTAATGAAAACATATAACTTCCGTAACCTCCTTTTAGACTATGGTTGCCCTGCCTGCTTTTGCTTTTAACCCTCACACTACCAGGGATTTATCACCGAATTAGAAACAGCAAGAACAGAGCAACAAGAAAACCCAGCTCCCCCATCTGTTCCTGTACGCCCATACCATCTTATGACCGAACCCAATACCATAATCTTCCTTTGTTCCAATTCAATCCGTCAAAAGCTACAGAAAGCTAAAACAGTAAGAGTCTTGGAACAACAAATTATCGGTCAACACACCTCCAGTTTGTCGTCATGTATTTTCTTATGTACAGTCGCTACATCTGCTGTACTCTAATGGAAACAATACTCCATCAACTTCTTTACTGAATTCTTTCTTATCAGTCAAAACCAACACTAATAGTAGCACTCAAAACCGACACTAAAGTAGCACTAAAACTTCATAATATTTCCCTAGTCAGCACGTTGCTCCTTTAGCTCAAGCGTTGCCATCTCGCAGACCAACATCAACAGTCCCCCTCCGTCTGGTGGCCTGCTCGAGCAATTACCGCCTGACTCTCTCAATCTTCCCCACACTCTGCTGCAGCGCTGCTGCTATTCTGACTACCGTAACAAATTTTGCACGGCAGTTCCTGCTGCTCTACTTTCTTCCTTCCTCACTCGGTCAGCTGCTACACAAGCATGCGTATATATAACATTTCCCTGCTGTTCTAATTTATTTCTCACTGCTGTATGCTTCAGTTGTCCACTGCCGCCACACCAACTCCTCACGGCTGCCTCACGCTTTTCCTTTGCACACACTACCTGCTGTACCGCCAACTATACATATATATACACTATACAAATTTCCCTTGTTCCGATCTATCTCAGTTCTTCCAATAAAATAAAACTAATTGTAGACATATTTGCACTGCATCAAGGTCTGCTCCTCCCTATTATTAATTTCGGCTGCTTTTGTAACCCTCTTTATTCTCGGTGCTCTCTCTCTTCTCTGTTCTCATGTTTAATGTAATTTGAGTTATATATATAGATATATAAAAATCTATATTTGTTTCTACCGACCTAACCATTTCTCCCAACGCTTCAGCGTGTCCTTGATGCCGCAATTGCCTCCAATGCTACATAAACACACGTAAACCCACTAATTCTTGCTGCCACGCTACACCTCACAATATATAATATATATTTCCTATTTCAGTCGCACTACCCTCCTGTTGCCACGCTTCCTGTACACATGTTATGTCACGACCCGAAACCCACCCTATGCAGATCTCGCATCGCGACTGCCAGCCTCAGGCCCGAGGACCCTTGGGCGAAGGCTCACATAAGCAACGGTATCGAATAGATGTGCGACACGTGTTTGCCGAAGCGTGAAAAACTTTTTCTTTTCTTTTTTTTAAATTTTGCACATCCGTCTGGTGCTGACACTCTTTACATAGCATACATGGTTATACAATCAAAGCATAACTAAAATTTTAAATACTTAAATCATACAACCATCAACATTAATTACCCTGTAGGGTTTATACATATTGTCGTACTGTATCTTAAACATAAGTGCTAATAAACTCTACATAACTGCACAAAGGAACCATCTAATCATATCTTCATAAGCTGGCAGATCATCGTCTTCAAAACTCGACTGTTGTCAGTCACCTGAAAGGGGGATCCGAACAAAGTCAGGGTAAGATAATCTAAGCTTGTCAGTAATTCCAACATTCGTCATGGGGTTTTCAATCAACAGTGATTTTAACTCATAAAGGTTTATAAATCAATCACTGTCAATTGTTCGTATCTTTTGAACACATAATATATGCATTCATAAAACTCATAGCTTTGAAACATGTAAAGTATTCAAGCTAACATATGCTTTTTCATATAAAACTTGTAACTTTGAATACAAATATATGCATTCCATAAAACTCATAGCTTTGAAACATGTAAAGTGTTCAAGCTAACATATGCTTTTTCATATAAAACTTGTAACTTTGAATAAAATTATATGCATTCCATAAAACTCATAGCTTTGAAACAGGTAAAGTGTTCAAGCTAAAAATATGTTCTTCTTTAAATAGAGTATATATAAACTCAAACATGTAAATATGAAAATGAGGGTAAAACCTGCTTCCATTTTCAAAACTTTAACTTTTTCTCACTTTAGCTCTTGGAATCTGTTTCGAACCAGACTCCCGTTTTACTCATGTCGAGATATTTCTTTGCCTGTGGGATTAGATCCTGCTACCAGGCATTTGACAATCCATTGAATTCCGTAGAACACAAAAGCTTGTCGGCTCCACAGGATAATAGAATCCCTTGTGAACTCCAATACCCTGTCTCGTGCTTATGCACAGTTATCTTGTATTTCAAGAAAACTACTTTTATCTCATGGCTTCTTCTCATAAATGTTATTTAAGAGTATTCAAACACAAAGTATATAACTTTATAATAGAACTTTCAATTCTCAGAATATACGAATTCAGAATATATCTCAGAGATTTTGCAATTTAATAAAAACTCAAACATGCTACTGCATATTTAAAGGAATTGTAAATAAATCTGTTATCTGAGTAGAGTAATTTAAAATAGAAGGCGTATGAAAAATGAATTCAATATTCAAATACTTTTCATGACTTGAACTCAAAACTTCTTTGAAATCCGTGAAGTTAAATCTCCACTTCGAATGTAGGGTTACTCACCTTGGTCCTTTAGGGTTAGTGCTAATAATACGCTTTCCCACTTTCCTTGTAGTTCCTAAGAACAATTCATAAATATCTCATCCACTTCACATTCATTGTAAATCATCTCAATGTTCCTTAACTTATGCTTAAATCGTATTAGATCCTAAAACGATTTCATAATTTCATATGTACTTAACTTAACTCGTACTCTTAACCTATGACACAATTTAATGTGTTAGGAATTTAATTCATTTCAATTTATACTCTTCTAGTAGCTCTATAAACTTTAATTTAAATTTATTTACTTCACATATTTACGTGTCATGTCTTTTCGTAATTCATTTCCTCGTATACGCCTTAATATTTATGCTTTGGCATTACTTTAACTTATAGTCATCTGACAGATGCTACTCAACAAATTTTATGTCTTTTTACTTTTAGACATTTCTTTTGGTCTAATAAACTCTACCATTGAGTCCGGAGCATCGAAGAAAGTCAGTTTAGACATTCTCTGTCTTTAATTTAGCTTTTGGGGTACTAGGGGTAATTTGGTCATTTTACCCCCTTACGTGTCTTTTTGTTCGGGACCTCATCTCGTGTCATGGACCTCACCATTGGACTCAGAAGGTCCGAGATAGTAAGAATACACTAATAACTTGTTAATTTTGGACAAAGGGTATTTTGGTCATTTACCCTTTTACGTGTCTTTATCTTTCAGACCCCGTCTCGTAAAACGGACCCTACCATTAGTCTGAGAATGTCTAAAATAGTAAAGATTCACTATTCATATGTTTAATTTGGACTTCATTTGCTTCATATATGACCCAAGGGCAAAATAGTAATTTTATTTTATTTATTAAATAATTAAATTAATTATTTAATTATTTAATTATTTTTTCAGGGGCTTAATTGCATAGAATTCTCATCCGTTGGGCCACAATATAATTTTTCTGAAGTCCAGGGGTTAATTCGTAAATAAGGGAAGTTTGGGTTTATTTATCTTTAAATAAATTAGAAAACCAAACGTGTAATACCCCGACCTGGATTGGCACATATATCGAGGCATCCGGGTCGGGCAACATTATATCAATGGTACTTAGAACTTTTGAACCTTATATCTTGTGAAATATTAACCGCATTGCATTGTCCAAATAGAAATCTTGCCCATGTATGAATAATGCCGGATCAGGATAAGTGACCCGGAAACCAGTCTCGAAATACGTGCACACGCGCAGCCATGCATGCATACGTATACACATGTGATGTAATTGAATTAAAGTGCACGTGTGCAAATATGAATTGGGAAGAATATATGTAAACACATACGTATAAATTATGAACATATATACGTATAAGTATAGTATAGTGTATATATATATATATATATATGCAAGTATATATGTATATATATTATTAAAATAAAATAAAAGAGAGAGAAAAGGGCTGTAACAGCCGTGTGTGTGTGTGAGTGTTAGGTATATATATATATACATATGTATATATATATATATACATATATAATTATAATAAAATACCTAGCCTAAACTAACCTAATGGGCATAGGAGTATGGGAGAAATCAGAAAGGTAAGGTGGAAGTCAGAAAAGGAGAGGAGGAGAGGAAAAGAAGGGAGGAAGGAATGGGCATGATGTGATATATATATATATATATATATATGTGCACATGATCTTCTACGTACGGGAGGTAGAAATCAAAAGGGAAAAATCCAGAGGGAACTCAGAGAGCTCTTAGTGGAATCGGAAGAAGGAACGGAAGGGAAGAGACCCACCAAAACCGAGGAAACCGAAAGTATAGGTAAGAAGTTTGTTTCTGTTTCATAATTTTATAGCGTGATTCATTTAAATCTAAATCTAGGATCTTAAAGAGTATGACATAAGGTTTCAAACGCAACAAGAACCAAGAAAAACCATGAAGGAATGAGGGAGAAAACCCTAGTTGCAGGTTAAAGAATAATTTCAGATTTTGTATATTTCATGCATGAAACTTGGTCTAAATAACCTAGAGTTAACCCTATGAGGTGCAGGAGATTATTTGAAAAAGATTTGAATTAAAACCATAAGAAAATCGTAGGAAAAACCGAGCTCACCAGAAACTGGGCACAGTGGTCGGAAAAACCGAAAATGGGTCTTGAAAACCGTAGCAACCGAGGCCCAAAGCTAGTTTAAAATGATTGTTAAAACGTTAGGAGTATTTTGATGTAAAAACAGTGAGATTTGGATGTGAAATGGAAGTGAAAAACTTGAAAAACAGTGAGGGTGGCACTGTTCCGGCCACCGACGTCGGAAGAACAGCCGGATTATCGAGGGAGAAATCGGGTTAAAACGGAACCGGGTTCGGGTCTGGATCGGGTCGGGACCCGACCGGATTTAAAAGGGCTTGACACGGTGTCGTTTGAGTTTTAAATTTAAAGAGGTTAGGGCTGTTTGGTTACAAGAGTAAGAAATTTGGAAATTGGGTTAACACTGTCCAAACCGTGGATAATGTGAGAACTTGGAATATTGGATTCCGATTCTCTGGAGAGGACTGAACCGGTTGGTTCAGTGTAGTCAGAGATCGGTCTAGGGTTTCATTAAGTGAACCCTCTGGTCCAATGTTTTAATTAAAAAAACAAATAAACCAAAATTTATGATATTTACAGTTTGACCCCAACTATTCAACCTATTCCAAATCTGACCCCAGACTTTGAAAATAATTTCAAATGCACCCCTGATAAATAATAAAATAATAAAATAAATTATTTAAATAATTTATTAAATAGGTAAAATTACCATTTTACCCTTGAGTCACAAATAAGTCAAACGAAGTCCGAACGGGGCGAATGAATAGTCAAACTTTATTATCTCGGGCATTCCGGATCCAATGATGAGGTCTGTTTTACGAGACAAGACTCCGAACATTAAAATACAATGAAAACAAATCTTAAAATTACCAAAATACCCCTATGTCCTAACAAGGCAAGTTATATGGGTATTCTTACTATCTCGGACCCACTGAATCCGACGATGAGGTCAAAGTTATAAAAAGAGGTCCCGAAAATAAAAGTACCTATAAAGTACAAATGACAGTTTTTCCCTTTTCGATCCAGGAGTCCGATTTAAAATCAGTAAAAGCCTAAACCGACTTTCTTGGACATTCCGGACTCAATGGTAGAGTCTATTTTAGGAAAAAGGGAACTTATCAAATAAAGACATAAAATTTGATGAACAGCATCATTCGAATGATGATAGACTGAGATATGTTTCTTGGATTATAGGAACACAAAAATGCAAGGGAAAAGCAGTCTAAATCATTTTAGTTCAAGGAAAGTTAAAAGTAAGTAATCTCTGATCTCTGTATGTGTTACATTCCGAGCCAAGTCATATTTTCTTGTACATACACTGTTGTTGTACTCCTTATATATTCCAGAATGATTGTACCACATTGATATTGCTCTATCATGTGGAAAGTATTGTTGAGGTTACACGAATATATCTTGATCAGTAGTACATTTGTGCATGAAGTTCTTATTATACACTTGTACCCAGGGCCGGGAAGGCCAGATAGTTGCACTTGATTCAGATGTGAATTCATTTCACTTACCCAAAAATTGTATGATCTTGATATATCCTTAAATAGCCGGATTTGTGATCAGTCACATTTCCATTCGATGCCAGTAATGACCTTCGGGTCTAGATAGGACCTTCTGGTCCAAATTTTGGGGGATTTATTATTTATTTTATATTGTGCACAGAACCGTATCCGGCGAGGCCTAAGCGCACCGGATACGTGTTCAGAGCGGTAGTATTCAGCGAGGCCTAAGCGCACTGGATACGAGCTCAGGGCAAGATCATTCGGCGAGGCCTACGGTCCCGAATGTGAGCCATCGGGGTATCCGGGCCCCACCATTATCCAGGCATCTCAAATTTATTGATATCATTATCTTTTGATTGTGACATTCGTAGCCTGATCATGTTACTTTATTATGATTGATCATGAGATTTCACAACTATTATTCAGTGATTGCTTGTATGCTATCAGATTGATTATCACTGTTGATTATTTGAATTCCTACTGTTGGCATTCATTAATGAGATCTTTATTTATGACTGGCTAGTACATCTGCATCTATCCTATTTCCTCATGGATAATGCCTTTTCATATTCTTGTACACATGACAGAGCAAAGGATAATTACTTATTGAGCTTTAGTTAGCTCACCCCTTATTTCCCCAAATTTTTCAGGGAAGGAAGCTGTAGACGAGCAGTAGCAATAGCAGTAGACATACTTTTGCAGTACAGGGGTAATACTCAGTACAGAAAGTCTTATAGTACTCCCATGTGGTCCACGTCTTGGGTAGATCAGATGTATGAAAAATTATTTTTGTATTCCGCACTTTTGAGAACAATATGTATAACATGCAACTTTTGTAACTAAATATTTTTCAAATCTTCCGCAATTAAGTTGTTGCATGTTAAGAGCACGGTTGTGCAGTAAGTTAAGAACCCTTGGTTCGGCAGAAATGTCGGATCGGGTGCGCGATCCGGGATCCGCAGAGGGTGGGTCTCGGGTCGTGTCAGCTTGGTATCAGAGCAGTTGGTTACATAGTGGCCCATGGGAGATAAGACTAAGGTACTAGTATTACAACTGTCCAAAGTAGAGTCAGCCCAATAGATAGAGTTTTATATAAATCTTAACCATTGATCTTTTACAGCAATGGAGAACTCAAGAAGCAACCAAGGTGATTTGGACTTTATGAGTAGACTAGAGAGGATGGAACGACTTGTAGAAAGAATTGCTGAACTGATTCCTCGAAATCAACAGCCCAAGGATAACAAGAACAAAAAGAAAGGAACCTCATCCTCTAAACTTAAGACAAAACCAAGAAAGGTAAAGGTCAAATGTTCCAGTTGCTGCAAGTACCACGATGGGAAGTGTCTCAAAGACACCAATCTCTGCTACCACTGTGAGCAGCCCGGACATTTTGTGGTAAATTGTCCCCAAAAAAGTGGCAAGAAGGATCCACAAGAGGAAGGATCCACGTCTCGTACTATAAATCTCTTACCATCCATGCCAACTGGAGTCCGAACTAGAGATAGGGGACAGAGATGCTCGGAGCACGATTCCTCTACAGCTATGGGAGACATACAAGCTACCCCTTTGTAGCTTCAGGTACCTTTACTAGTTAGTTCTTATATTACCGTATGCAAACCTTAAGCATGAAATTGCTCTCTGCATTTCTTACTAGATTGATTTGGGAACTGAACTGCTAATAGAACCTAGAAACAAAATTTTGGGGTTATATGTTAACTGTTCAATTCCTACTAGTAAAATAACTAACGATAGATCTCGTGCATGGAATATGTAGAATGAACAATATAGACACATGATTATTGGTTAAGTTGCTAATCATGGAATTTTTGAAGGCATTGATGGATAATTGCGAAGAACTATAACAGATATGAATACTAAGATTCATAATCTCTGAATTGAATTTCATATAGTTATAGATATAGATGATTACTCGATAAATGAAATTAAAGGACTAATGACTCTTGGAAGAATCATAATCAAAGAATGTTATACTTTGGAGACATCATTAGTAGAGAATGATATACATCGAGTATATGAAGTACAGATCAAAGGTGTACGATTCTTAGCTAATCTGGAAAAGAAATTGATGATCTAGAACAAATAAATGATTTTTGACTACTAGAAGATAAAAGCAAGTTAAGAGACCGAGGGTTAACTAGTTGTTAAAAAGGGACTATGTGTTATAATAGAATTTGATGATTCTTAAACAACTAAAGTCAGCAGATAGATGGTGATCCCTAAAATAATATTGTACTGAAAAATGATCTACAAGGATTCTTGAATGGACAATGAAACCATTTAAAGTGGGCTTCGATAATTAATACAGACAATAAATGAGACTTGAGTAGAAGATAGTAGCCCTACTTAGAAAGGGAATTTGAAGGAATTATAACAATAGGTGAAATAAATAATCCTTGATGATTATTCTGTCTTATGAAGATACGTAATTGATATCTATTGAGTCCCAGTTTGATGATTTATTTTAAGGGAACTGTTGGGAATTGAATTTCCATATTTAGACTAGAGACTTGATGTTACGGTTAGATGATTGCCCTATGACGTGAGACTCAGAGGTTCCATAACGAATAGGGCAACAGTTAGTCCGCATTTAAAGATAGGAGATAACATAGAACTGGAAATTGTGCCAATTTGGAGAAGCAATGGATTGACAACAATATCTGAATGGATTCGACATCCGTGTCAGGATAGTTAGCGATACCCTGGAAGGGTAGTAGAATTAACGGTGACATTCGGGCAGAATAGTAACAATTGGAAGGACAATAATCATGACATGTGACACCTGACTATAGTATATATATCTCCTAAAAGGAAATAAGGCAACTCAAATGGGGTAAGTACCGGGGAGTTGATAGACCTTATTGATTTAAAACTATAGACTGACAACACAACAGGATATATGAAAAACTCAAGTAAGTTATAACGAACCCTAAGAATAAAGATGAGAAGAGTTTAAAAGCTAGCAAATTGAGACCGTTGGGAGTTACATTTTGAAACCCAAATAATTCCGAGGGCTTGCCCATGTGCGCAATTGAGAAATCGTAGGAACGGTCCGAGTGGTAAACTAACCTAAACAGAATGGTACTCTGTCAAGCTAACGGGTAGTAAGTGATAAATAACCCAAGTAACTTTAAGAATTAATGTAATCTAAATGATGGCAAAGAAACTGGGGAAGTAGTGAATCAGTTGGAGAAAATCGTGGAATAAGACGATATACAAAATAGTAGAATTCACTACAAGGATGCTTACGAGCATAGAAGGAAGTAAGACTTATGACAGTGAAGGAATTCTGAACCGTATTGGTCTTAGACTAGGATAAAGAACCCGAAAGGTAAAGCAATGAGGTAGTTAATGCTCTTAGTGGACAGCCGTTAAGAAGTCTAGCTTATCTAGTTACAACTCAAGTAGAGTTACTGGGGGAACTAGAGGATAAGAAGATCGAGATGGTTCTACCTAGCTCAGTGGCACTATATGCCAATGTCACATTAGCCTATCTATTATAGACAAGATAAGAAAATTTCAGACCCAGGATATAGCATGGACCAGACTCCATCAGGAGGTTGAGTTAGGTAAGACTTCAAAAATTTCTATCCAAGATAGAGTATTGCATTATTAGGATTGAATCCATGAACCAGATATGCTAGAAATCCAAAAGAATGTTTAGATAAGACACATGGGTCAAGATGTGTCATACACCCAGGGAATACCCAGCAACATGTCATAATGATAGTTTGAAATAAAATAAGATCTAACTGAGTATGTGGTACGCCATAGGGTGTGTCAATAATTAAAGTGGAACATCAAAAATTCGGAGGATTCTTGCAATCGCTTCCAATACCAGAGTGGAAATGGGAGCATATTACTATGAATCTCGTGCCAGGATTGCCAAGGACGTCAAAGGGAAGTGACAACATGTGGGTTATGGTGGATAGACTTACCAGACAGCTCACTTCCTTACGACAAGAGCAATACAGACTTTAGAGTGACTAGCTAAGTTTTATATCAAGAAACAGTTTAACCCCGTGAAATGGCCATAGAAAGGAATTAAGATTCACGTAAGAGTTGAAATTCACGTGAGGGTTAGAAACACTCCTGAGAATAGTAGGAAAGTAGAAAAGTGGTCTGATATGACTATAAAACTTGATTTGACGTGACTGTAAAACTTGATTCTTAGTAGAACGTTTTATCAAGCTAATGTAAACATCTAGTCAAGTTATATCATGATATTAAAAAAAACATCGAGGGATACAGCGGAGTGGGCAACATTTATTAACTGCCCAGAGTAGACTCAGTCGAGTACACGTAAATCGAGGTAGGTCGAGTTGAGTAGTATAATAACCGTTGAATCCAAACATAAATCTCGAACGAAATGAAATAATTTCAAACTAAACTCAAGGGTCAAATAATAATGTCGAGATTTGACCAAGTCAGGAGCATGAAACCAGAAACCAATGAAAAATTGGATTCAGATCAAGAACAATATATTTCCAAAATGTACCCACTATTAAGGTACAAGGTGTACGGTGACTGGCATAGTCACCGAAGTACTCAGCAGAAGTTATAATCTCATGAGAATTACGAGATTAAGAAAAGTCAAGTATAAAATGAGAATAATGTATTCCAAAACATATCAGAAACCTCGCGAAGAGTAATATACAGTAATCAAACTCGAACCATTAAACGTTCAGAAAGATTGAGTCACACAAAGCAACCAGTGCAGATTCTGCACAGACAAAAATGAATGCTGCACAACCAGACGACTCTTTAGTCAGATCCTACGGAAAAATCACCAAGTGGAAGAAACTACCTGGGAAAGAGAGGATGTTGTGCAAGCTAAGTACCACAGTTATTTCAATCTTAGTACGAGCTAAGTTTGAGGACAAACTTGTTTTAAGGGGGTAAGAATGTAATACCCCGACTTGGATTGGCACATATATCGAGGCAGCCGGGTCGGGCAACACTATATCAATGGTATTTAGAACTTTTGAACCTTATATCTTGTGAAATATTAACCGCATTGCATTGTCCAAATAGAAATCTTGCCCATGTATGAATAATGCCAGATCAGGATAAGTGACCCAGAAACCAGTCTCGAAATACGTGCACACGCGCAGCCATGCATGCATGCATACGTATACACATGTGATGTAATTGAATTAAAGTGCACGTGTGCAAATATGCATTGGGAAGAATATATGTAAACACATACGTATAAATTATGAACATATATACGCATAAGTATAGTATAGTGTATATATATATATATGCAAGTATATATGTATATATATTATTAAAATAAAATAAAAGAGAGAGAAAAGGGCTGTAACAACCGTGTGTGTGTGTGAGTGTTAGGTATATATATATACATATGTATATATATATACATATATAATTATAATAAAATACCTAGGCTAAACTAACCTAATGGGCATAGGAGTATGGGAGAAATCAGAAAGGTAAGGTGGAAGTTAGAAAAGGAGAGGAGGAGAGGAAAAGAAGGGAGGAAGGAATGGGCATGATGTGATATATATATATGTGCACATGATCTCCTACGTACGGGAGGTAGAAATCAAAAGGGAAAAATCCAGAGGGAACTCAGAGAGCTCTTGGTGGAATCGGAAGAAGGAACGGAAGGGAAGAGACCCACCAAAACCGAGGAAACCGAAAGTATAGGTAAAAAGTTTGTTTTTGTTTCATAATTTTATAGCGTGATTCATTTAAATCTAAATCTAGGATCTTAAAGAGTATGACATAAGGTTTCAAACGCAACAAGAACCAAGAAAAACCATGAAGGAATGAGGGAGAAAACCCTAGTTGCAGGTTGAAGAATAATTTCGGATTTTGTATATTTCATGCATGAAACTTGGTCCACGTCTTGGGTAGATCAGATGTATGAAAAATTATTTTTGTATTCCGCACTTTTGAGAACAATATGTATAACATGCAACTTTTGTAACTAAATATTTTTCAAATCTTCCGCAATGCATGTTAAGAGCACGGTTGTGCAGTAAGTTAAGAACCCTTGGTTCGACAGAAATGTCGGATCGGGTGCACGATCCGGGATCCGTAGAGGGTGGGTCTCGGGTCTTGTCAAAACGGTTCGGTTAGGTATCAAGTAAACCGGTCCGGTCCATTCGTAAGCCAACCGGTTTATCCGATTTTGTGCGTGTTGCTGACGTCATGATGATGTCAGCCCTATCGTTTTAAAAGATTTTAAAACCTTATGAAACGTTGTCGTTTCATTTATTCGGTGGCAAGCCCAGAGGCTGCCACGCGTCCGGGTCGACTTAGCCTCATTTAAAAACTGAGTTGACCCATCTTCTTCTTCCCCACATCGACCCCTACTGTAACCCTAGTTACAGTTTTCCATTTCCTTCAATTTCGTGACTTTTTACTCAACTATTTCTCACTGTTTTGATTCCAAAACATTCCTAAGGTACAAACGACCAACTTAGCATTCATTTGGGAGTTCAAAACGAACTCTTTATTTCTGTTTTAAGCTTGATAATCCGAACTGTAATTCGGTCCTAGATGCTCATTCCTGAGCCAAATCACTTACGGTTTGTTCTATAGTGATCCTCTTTTCATGAGGATTTAGTTCCCGTTCGTACAAGTGGATTTAAGCACGAGTTTAAAGGTTTGGGTTGTAAACCCGTAACCTGCAAGTCAATGTTTGGAGGCCATTTCTTGTGATTTATGGTCGCAGTTTTATGTTTTCATGACCCTCGTGACTTCTTCTTGAAGTCCATATGCACCAAAAAGAGTTTGGCTTCCATTGTTTTAGACCTGCTATAGCATGGTCTTCAATGGCGGATGCTTATGGGTTTCATGCTTTTAACTGTTTCCAAGTTCTAATTTCATGCTTAATCGACTCTAAAACACATATCTAACATCATACATGCATAACTAAGCTTTAAACAGTTTCTATTCATGCATATTTCTAGAGAGAGAAATTTAAAAGTTTTTGGTGGGTTCACCTTTCACCACTGTTTTCTCCCTTTCTCTTGCTCTGAATCTCTTCTTAGCTTCTCAGTTTCTTCCTCGTTCATAATGGCAAGCATGCAATGCATGAACTTGCTTTATAATGGATCCACTGTCACAACCCGAAACCCACCCTATGCGGATCTCGTGTCGCGGGGCCGACCCGAAGGCCGTCCCTACTTTTTCCATTCCTATATCATAGTACTAATATGCAATGTACTAAAAATTTTAAACAATGAACAGCGGAATTCTTTATCAATTACAGTAATCCAGCGGAAGTCTTTTAAATACATGACATAGTTCTACATAAGACAAAATGAGAACTAAACGTAACCAGCACCCGGGGGTGGTGAATACATGGGAGAACTAACATAGACTGGTATTGTACTTCAAAATGTCCCCATATGCTCTCAGACTCCTACTGGGGTCTCGCAGCGTCATTACCTGAAATAGGGGGTAAGTGGGGTGGAATGAGCTACAAAGCTCAGTAAGTAAATGCAGATCTCCAACATTGGTATCGATGATCAATAAATCCATGAATAAGATTATGATAGCCAATCATAAGAATAAGATGTTGTGATAGCCGATGGAAACAATTGCCACGAGGGCCAATGGAAACAATTGCCACAAGGGCCAATGAACAGTAATCACAATACACAATCAGAAGTATTGGGTATAATATCAATATGAAGAAATTCAATGATAATATAACAACAATGAAGTACTGCCGTAATGAACCGATCACAATCAAATCAATCAATGCAAGTCCCTCGAGACTTGAAGAATCATAAGGGACAGTGCCATTCAACAATCAAGTTCTGTCAGTCATAAGAGATGCTTTTATTCTGTAACATGCCAGTGAATTTGGAAATGAAATGCCAATGGAAATGCAATGAAATGCCAGTGATCATGCCAGTCAATTGCCGGTGGAAAGCCTTCGAGGAATTCATTCCTGCCACCTATCCATTCATGGACTTGACCCTTAGGTCTCCAGTCAATACAGAAGTATCGGATGGATGTTGTGACTGAGCACAAATTCGGTATTCATAACATATCATGATCATTCGTGATTCCATAGAAGTATAAAATGGAATATCATAGATTCAATGAAAGCATAACAGTACGCCTTTCAAGGCATGGTTCAACATGATAACAATGATACAACAGTCAATCAATGTCCACAAGATAGAACAATATCACATTGTGGATAGCAATAACATGTGGTACTTTCAAGGTAGAGTGAAACATGATAACAATGATACATCAGTCAATCAAATGTCCACAAGATAGAAAAATATTGAATTGTGGAACACAAGGATATCGATACATTCAAGAGTATGAGTTTGGCAGTAAAAGAATGAACTTGCCTTGTGGAAACACCATATGTAAGAGAGAGTGATCCACTTACCTCTATCGTGATCAGAAATCCGTGAGTGTACCCTTGCCTTTCGAGTTCCCTATATATCAGTGAATACGTTTTAGAATAAATTCTATTCATCAAATTTTATGCCTTTCTATCATAAGTATCTCAAATACTAATTTAGACTTTACCATTGTGTCCGGAATGCCGAAGAAAGTCGGTTTAGGCTTTCGCGGAATTCCATTTGGACCTTTGTACTAAAAAGGGCAAAATGGTCATTTTGCACTTTTACGATATTTTATCCTTCGGGGTCCCGTCTCATAAAACGAACCCCACCATTGGACTTAGAATGTCTAAGATAATAAATTTTGACTATTCATTTGCATCGTTTGGACTTCGTTTGACTCATATTTGAAATAGGGGCATTTTTGTAAAAATTAATATTTTATTAATTTTCCTGTTTGGGCCTTAATGAGATTTCTTAAAACATTTGGGGCGGGTTCATAAATTCTAAAAGCTGCGGTCTGAACCAGTTGGTTCAGAACCAGAAACCCTAAACCGGTCTGCCCCCTAACTGAACCAAACGGTTCAGTCAAATTTTGAGAACCGGAACAAGATAATCAGTTCTCCTATGCTATCCATGGTTGGAATAAGCCCAAACCCAATTTCCATTTCCTATCTCCATAGCCAAACAACCCAAAAATCCATTTTAAAAACTAAATATAAACGACACAATTTCATGCCCCATTTCATATCCGGTCGGGTACCGACCTGACCTGAACCCAAACCCGATTCGTCTTAACCCGATAGCCCCCACGACTTCACGGTCGTCTTCCCCGATACTCCGGTGAGCCTGCATTAGGGTTCCGTCACCTTCTTCGGTGACGGTGACCTCGTTCCGACCTTATTTTACCCTGTTTTGAATGCCATTCTCTTCCCTTCTTCCCAAGGACCCTAATCCCAGTCTTAGTTTTCATCAAAACTCTCCCCATCTTCACGAATAGTGAGTTATTCAACTCCGGCCGATTCTCCGGCCAAGTTTCATTTTCCATTTTCGTGTCTGTGTACTCATTGTTTTAATTCCAAATTGTTTCTAACTTATTCCTGTATAATAGAGGATCAGTTCCTCATTATAAAAATCAAGTTTTAACACGTCAAAAGCATGAAACCCGAAATTATTCTTAACCTGCAACTAAGAATTTCTCTCTCGGTTCTACACCATTTAACCTGATTCTTTTTGCAATATTTTTTTACTTTCATCCTTTTTAAGACCCTAGCTTTAGATCAAGATATCATGCTTTAAATTATAAAAACAAAAACGCGATTACTTACCTGGGTTTTCTTGTTTGCTCACGGTGCCCCTTCCGAATCTCTCTGTTTCTGAATCAATCTTTCTCTCTTCTTCTCCCCTTCAGTTCCTGACCTTTCCTTTGATTTCCTTTTTTCCCTGAGAGTGAGAGACCACATGCATATAACAGGTTTTTCCTTCTCTCTCTCTCTCTCCCCATCTCTCTCTCTAGTCAGACCTAACCATGCCCTGAGATCTCCTTACACACTCCAACACCCACTTTCTACCACTACCACTCTCCATTGAGTGTTATACACTCAACTTATTACACACACACACACACAACCGTACACACACACACCTTTTGATACATATATATATATATCTTCACCCACTCACACACACTTGCACGGCTGGTAACAGCCCACTTGCCCATTTCCTTTTCTTTCCCTTTTTGTTTTTATTTAATATACACATATGTATATTGATATACCATAAACAGACACCCCAATCAGTTTGAGACACGTGTGCCTATCAGATTAACAAATCTCGATCCTACAGAGCTCGTATATTTCGGTCATACAGAACAGCTATAAGCCTCCGGGGTATTCTCATATATGTCTATCATACAGAGCATCCATAAGCCTTCGGGGCATTCTTATTTATATATCATTCAGAACCGATGAACTCGGTCATACAGTACAGATGAAGCATTCAGGATATTCTCATGTACATCGTCCAGACCTCCTGTTCTGGACAGTATTTATTCAACACTACATATATGGTTTCCTTAATAGCCGTTAAGCGGGGAATAAGGAAACAGCCTTCAACACGTAAACTACTATCTATGATTATCTCCATCTACGATTCAATGCTCCAGAAGGTAACTGCAAATCTCTGATGATCCAATCCCGATATTCGTGGCGAAAAAACCTAATCAAAATTAGGAGGACCACGGCTTATATATTAAACCCTAGAGGTACGCTTTAGTTTCTGATGCTCATTCTTTGACTTTCAATACAGTCTTTCAATTCCCTTACTTATTTAAGCATCGGAGCGGCTACCGCCGGAGCCAATCTGGTGGTCCTCTGATCATCTTTCTGAGTGTTCTACAGGTCACGGAGCCCTCACGTGTTGTGAGTCAAAAAGTGCAGCATCAGTTTGGCGCCGTCTGTGGGAACGACTAATCTCTACGTGCTTTATTCATAAACTCATCTTTTTCCCCACCGAAAAACCATGGCACCAAATCTCCGACCCCGACAGAATACTCAGAGTTCGCAAAACGCTCAGCGTCAGCCGCCTGCTCCACGCACAAGGGGACCAGCGGCCAACCCTATGCGACAAGAGATCGAAGCAATAAAACGACACAATGAACTGGTGCAGGAGCAGTTGCTAGCCATTACTAGAACGCTGGCAACGCTCACGCAGAACCAAGCGGCGGCTTCTCCTAGCCCGCCGGTCAACTTCGTTGCAGGAACGCAACCCCCGGTTGCCACGGGGAATGAAGAACTTCGTGGGCAGGCCCCCGCTAACTAGCCTGGGCACCCCTCAGGCATTGCTCACGCTGGCCGAGATCCACAGCCATCAACAGTCCCTGGCTGGGGAACATCCGCTTTTGTCCCCGACGTGCATTACCGGAGCACTACTCGAGCCCCAACTCCTAGGGTTTCGGGAGCACCCCCGGCACCACAGGAACCTTATCATGCAGCGCCAGTCCCACCGGTTCGGATTCCTCCTCCATCCGAAGGGCGCACTCCACCCTACTACCCCAAAGCCGAGGCTGTCAGGCAGGGTTCACAAGATGTCAGACTCAGAGACCCGCGAAGGGTAGAGGAGATTGCCGAGTCTATGGACCGGACAATCGGCTTAAGAGGACCTCAGAACCCTCCAGAGCAAGACGAGCTGGCCAGGCTGCTCGGAAGGCTAGCCACTCCGTTCACCCACGCCATCATGTCCGAAGAGAGGCCTAGAAAGTTCGTGGTGCCCAAATTCACTCTCTACGACGGATCTGGAGATCCAGGGGATCACCTATCTCATTATCAGCATACAATGGCCCTTCACGGAGCCTCAGATGCTTTCATGTGCCGAACGTTCATCACCAGCTTGAAGGGAACAGCTCTGAAGTGGTTCCACAACCTCCCTCCGAACTCAATTCCCAGCTTTTACGAGCTCGGTAGACAGTTCTTGGATAGATTTATGACCAGCAGGAGGCTCAGAAGGGGGCCAGAGTTCCTGCTGAATGTTAAGCAGACCAGGGAGGAATCCCTCCGGGCCTACATTGCCCGTTTCAACACTGAGCTCACTGAGATCACGGATTGCAGCCCGAAGTTCCTTGTTGCGGCCCTTACTGCCGGGCTTGCCCAAGGTGGCTTCAGAGACTCCTTGACAAAGAGCCCCCCGGCCGATATGGCAGCATTGATGGATCGGGCCAAAAAATACATCAACCTGGAAGAGGCCAACCGCTCAGCCCAGAAGGGCAAGGATCAGACCCAGAGGGATAATCCGAAGCGGGAGGACCATAAGAAGGAGGATCACAGAAGAGACTCCAACAAAAAGAGGGTCAGGAGCCCAGAAAAGAAAGCAGCTCCCAGAGCTGTGTACAACTCCGCACCAAGGGAGTTCACCAACTTCACGCCTTTGAACACTACTCCGAACCAGGTACTCCGGCAGATCCGAGATCGGGAGAACCTGAGGTGGTCAGAGCCGATCAAAGGAGATCCCAGCCTGCGGGACCAAAGTAAGTACTGCAATTTCCATAAAGATCATGGGCATACTACTAACACTTGCAGGACCCTCCGATATGAGATAGAACAGCTCATAAAGAAGGGACGTCTTCAGGAGTTCGTCAAACAAGACGGAAGGCAGAACCCCCAAGAAGACAAGCCTCAGCAGCGGCCAGATCAGAGGCCCGAACAGAGGCAAGAGCAGCGGGAAGGACGAAACGAGCCTCAGAGGCAGAACAACCATGTTATCTACGTCCTCCATGCTGACTCCCCTGTTACAGGAATGTCCAACAGGGCAAGAAAAAGATATGCTCGGGAGGCCAGAACCACCCCAAACATTTTGCAGGTCTCCAACGTCGAAAAGAGGCTCAAGCCAGGGCCAGAGATCCAGTTCACCGAGCAAGATCTAGCAGGGGTACACTGCCCTCACAGTGATGCCCTTGTTATCACCCTCAGAATCGCCAACTTCGAAACTAGAAGAGTCCTAGTGGACACTGGCAGCTCAGTCAACATTCTATTCTATGAACCGCTTAAGCGGATGGGCATAGACCAGGACAGCGTCAAGCCCACCACTGCCGTAATGGCAGCTTTTGATGGCAACCTCAGTACCCCCCTGGGGAGAGTGGACCTTCCTACCACTATTGGGGAAGGTGAAGGGCAGAAGACCACCATCTCTGAATACATGGTGTTGAACATGAAGTCTCCGTACAATGTCATCATCGGGAGACCCTGGTTACACCAGATAGGGGCGGTCACTTCGACCCTTCATCAGTGTCTGAAGTACGTCCACAATCAAAGCGTGCACTCGGTCCGAGGATGTCAGCCAACCTCACGAGAATGTCACGCTATTGCCCTCAAGGAGACAGCTCCAAAATAGCAATTACAGTACACTCGGGACTGTGCAGATCCGGTTTTCACTCACACTCCCGAGGAGGAAGATTGCCCATCCGGCGTTGAAGAGCCCCTGAGCCCAAGGGGACGTGATAGCCGAGCCAAGCCTGTTGGCGAGCCCATCAAGATACTGGTCAGTTCAGAAGCAGAGGGGCGTTATTTGTATATCGGCCCAGACCTTACGCCCGCCGAGCAGGAAAAGATAGTCAGGTTTCTGAAGAACAACCTCTCTCTCTTTGCTTGGGAAACCAGGGACATGGAGGGGATAGATCCTAATCTGATAACTCACAAACTGATGGTAGATCCAGATCACCCCCCAGTCAGACAGAAGAGAAGACCGATCGCTCCCGAGCGGCATCGGGTTATAGACGAAGAAGTCCAGAGGCTGCTGGACGCCAGGATGATACGGGAAGTTTTCTATCCCGAGTGGCTAGCCAACACTGTGATCGTCAAGAAGAAGAACGGCAAGTGGAGAGTCTGTGTTGACTATACAGACCTCAACAAAGCATGCCCCAAGGACAGCTTTCCACTGCCGAGAATAGATCAACTGGTTGACGCCACTGCAGGGCATGAGCTTATGAGTTTCATGGACGCCTACTCTGGATACAACCAGATCCAGATGTACCCTCCAGATCAAGAAAAGACTGCCTTCATAACCGAAAGAGGACTCTACTGCTACAGAGTGATGCCTTTCGGTTTGAAGAATGCTGGAGCCACTTACCAACGGTTGGTGAACAAGATGTTCAGTCCATTGCTTGGCAGCACCATGGAGGTATACATCGACAACATGCTGGTAAAGAGCCTCCAGAAAGGCAGCCACCTCCAGCACTTAGCCCAGACCTTCGATATCCTCAGACAGCACAAGATGAAGCTCAACCCCTCGAAATGTACCTTCGGAGTTACGAAGGGAAAATTCTTGGGGTACCTCGTCTCTCAAAGAGGTATCGAAGCAGATCCCACTCAGATCCAAGCCCTGATTGGACTGAAGTCGCCAAAGACCAGAAAGGAGATTCAGGCACTGAACGGCAGAGTCGCCGCATTAAGCAGATTTATATCCAAGTCCACTGATCGCTGCCTACCTTTCTTTAAAGCTCTAAAGGGCAGCAAGGCTTTGCAATGGACAGAAGAATGCGAGCATTCCTTCCAAGAACTAAAGGAGTACCTAGCCTCTCCAGAGCTCCTGTCAAAACCTATACAAGGAGAAAAGCTGCTCCTGTACCTAGCAGTCTCTGAGAACGCGGTCAGTTCCGCACTAATCAGACAGGACAAAGGAGTACAGAGGCCTATATTCTACGTCAGTAGGGCACTACTTGACACGGAGAAAAGATACCCAGAAGTAGAGAAGCTGGCCTATGCCTTGGTCATATCAGCCCGGAAGCTTCGACCTTACTTCCAGGCCCATCCAATTGAGATTCCAACTGCCTATCCTCTAAAGTCAATACTGAGGAAACCCGAGGTATCGGGAAGATTGGTCAAGTGGTCTGTGGAGCTAGGGGAGTTTGACATAGCATATGTACCCCGAAACTCCATTAAAGGGCAGGCCTTAGCTGACTTTGTAGCCGAGTTCACCCCGGCGCTGCAGAACGAAGCACAAATCGCCGAAACTACAGGAACCTGGCTGCTGTATATTGATGGTTCGTCAACCGATCAAGGATCAGGGGTAGGACTGGTACTACAGTCCCCCGAGGGACTTACATCGGAAAAAGCAGTCAGCCTGGGATTTAGAGCTTCCAATAATGAAGCTGAATATGAGGCCCTAATCTTAGGGATAAAGCTTGCCCTGGAATGCGAGGCTCAGAACCTCGATGTCTTCTCTGACTCCCAACTGGTAGTAAGCCAAGTTTTGGGAGAGTTTGCCATTAAGGATGACAGGATGCTTCGGTACTCCGAACTGGTGAACCATTTAAAGCATTCTTTCCAGACTTTCACTATCCAGAAGATTGAGAGAAGTCAGAACTGCAGAGCAGATGCTCTGGCTAACATGGCCTCCTGCCTCAAGTCTGAAACAGGCTCCACCGTTAAAATCTCTTTTCAGCCAGGATCCAGCATTGAGGAAGCATCAGTTGCTCAAATTAATGAACAGACCCAGAGCTGGATGACCCCAATCCTCCAGTATCTAAGATCCGGGCTCCTCCCAGAGGATAAAAATAAAGCCAGGAGAATCCGAATCAGAGCGGCTCGGTACCTGATCCTGAATAACAAACTTTACAGGAGGTCATATTCTCAACCTCTGTTAAAGTGTTTGGCTCCAGACGAGTCACAATATGTTTTGGCTGAAATTCACGAGGGAATTTGCGGGAATCACAATGGGGGCAGAACTATAGCCCACCGAGCTCTATCGCAGGGCTACTACTGGCCCGGCATGCTAAAACAGGCTAAAGAATATGTTCGGAAGTGTGACAAATGTCAGAGATTCGCCTTGTACCAACACCAGCCTCAGCACGAGCTCATCCCGATTCCTAGTCCTTGGCCCTTTGCTCAATGGGGAATGGACATTGTGGGCCCGTTACCACGAGCACCTCCAAACAGGAGGTACCTCTTGGTGGCTATCGACTACTTCTCTAAATGGGCCGAGGCCGAGCCTTTAACTCATATTACAGAAAAGGAAGTCGAAAGCTTCACCTGGAAGAACATTGTCTGCAGGTTTGGCATACCACGTGTAATTATCTCGGATAATGGGACACAATTTACTGGTAAAGGCTTCAAGGCATTCTGCGAAAATCTTAACATCAGGCAGCACTTTGCCTCTCCAGGCCATCCACAAGCAAATGGGCAGGCAGAGGTCACCAACCGAACAATCCTCGATGGGTTAAAGAAAAGGTTGGAGCAAGCCAAAGGGAAGTGGGCAGAAGAGCTCCCAGGAGTCCTTTGGGCCTACCGTACAACCAGGAGAACTCCCACCTCCGAAACACCCTTCTCATTAGCCTATGGGACAGAAGCAGTAATTCCGGTTGAAATCGGTATGCCAACTCTGAGGACTGAGGCCTTTGAGCAAGAATCCAATGATCAGCAGCTGATGGAGAACTTGGATTTGCTCGAAGAGAGAAGGGATCAGGCTAGCATCAGGATGGAAGCCTACCAACAAAGAATGGTCAATAAATCCAGGATAGGGCTCAAGACAGTCAGCTTTCAAGTTGGAGACTTCGTCTTAAGAAGAGTCTTTCAGAACACCAAGGATCCCACCATGGGAAAGTTGTCACCAAATTGGGAAGGCCCCTACAAAGTGACGAAGGTCGTTCGACCTACCACTTACTGGCTTGAAGACACGACTGGGAAACCTGTTCCTAGGCCATGGAACGTAGAACACTTGCGGAAGTATTATCAATGAAAATTTTTTCTTTTACTTCCTTAAAACTGTTCATCTATTAATGCACAAGTCTTATGACTTGGTCCATCTATAATGCACAGGCCTTCAGAGCTTGGTCCATCTATTAATGCACAGGCCACCAGAGCCTGGTCCATAATGTACGAGTGTTCACTCGGTCCATCTATTAATGCACAGGCCTTCAGAGCCTGGTCCATCTATTAATGCACAAGTCTCATGACTTGGTCCATCTATAATGCACAGGTCTTCAGAGCCTGGTCCATCTATTAATGCACAAGTCTCATGACTTGGTCTATCTATAATGCACAGGCCTTCAGAGCCTGGTCCATCTATTAATGCACAAGTCTTATGACTTGGTCCATCTATTAATGCACAGGCCACCAGAGCCTGGTCCATAATGTACGAGTGTTCACTCGGTCCATCTATTAATGCACAGGCCTTCAGAGCCTGGTCCATCTATTAATGCACAAGTCTCATGACTTGGTCCATCTATAATGCACAGGTCTTCAGAGCCTGGTCCATCTATTAATGCACAAGTCTCATGACTTGGTCCATCTATTAATGCACAGGCCTCCAAAGCCTGGTCCATCTATTAATGCACAAGTCTCATGACTTGGTCCATCTATTAATGCACAGGCCTCCAGAGCCTGGTCCATCTATTAATGCACAAGTCTTATGACTTGGTCCATCTATTAATGCACAGGCCTTCAGAGCCTGGTCCATCTATTAATGCACAAGTCTTATGACTTGGTCCATCTATTAATGCACAGGCCTCTAGAGCCTGGTCCATCTATTAATGCACAAGTCTTATGACTTGGTCCATCTATTAATGCACAAGTCTTCAGAGCCTGGTCCATCTATTAATGCACAGGCTTTCAGAGCATGGACCATCTTCAACTAGCGGATTCTGTGATCCAGTCTATCCAAAGGCAGAAGTTCCGAGCACCTGTCAACTAAAGTTTCCTAGAACGGAATACCTCGGATCTAACACTTACATTATTTGACTTATCTGTCAAACAAACCAGCACCATGGTTTCAACCAAAGGTGAAGCACTTCGATTCTGGCATTTTTCTAAGTTTTTGATTTATTTTCAGAACAATCGACAAATGCATTAGAAGGTGCTTAAAGTTTCAAAAGAGCACATTCACAGAAAATATCAGATCTGAGAAGAAGAAATTCAACTTTATTAACTCAAAAAGATTTACATCAGTACCAAGACACTACTACAGAAGCTATTACAGAAGCTATTATAGAAGCTACGCTTGGCAACATAATGGCTCTTCTCCTGGGATGATAAAGGGGCACAAGATCCAAAACCTTCAAAACTGCCTTCATCGGCTCCATTTGAAAGGAAGGAACCCTGAACCCCAGTCTGCATCAAGTAGTGCCCGGGCCATTTCATCATCACTATCACTGGTCCCATGACCAACCGATGATAAGGGCTCTGAGCCTCAGAAGACTTTTCGTTCCCCACCTTTGTAATCGGCATAACGCCCCAGCCAATTGAAGCAAGGGTTCCTGCCAAGTCACAAAAGGGAGAAGGCGGCCCCCATTCATCTCCCTCAAAGCAGTTGTCACTGCCAAGTTATAAGCAAGAGGAGGCAACCCACCTTCAATCTTCTTCTTCACACCATCTGTTCCACCCCAGCCACATGGAGCAAAGGTCTCTGACAGGGCATGAGGAAGAGGAGGCAACTCACCTTCGTCTTCATTACCAACGCTCCAGGCCTCGGTTGAATCGGGGAGGGACCACCACCAGTCGGAGAAATCTCGACTAGATACCAGAGGAAACAAGAAGACTTGTGCCTTCTTCAATCCTTCCTTGGAGACTGAAAATAGGGGAGGGTTAACTTTTGGCCACAGTTCAGTTATTCCCAACTTAGGCAAGGAATCATCCATCATCTCCGAACGAGTGGAAGAACTTTGGCAGCATATAAAAACCTCTCTTACACGCAATTCAGGGAGCAAAAAGGTTGAGCACAACCATGTGCCCTCGTTTCCATATATATAGACACTGGAAGACCAAAAGCCACCCAGTTGAACCGTCACAACGGTTAAGCGAAGTGCTAGCTTCGAAATCCCAAACGGGGAAGGTGCAATAAATGGAGTATTAAACCACCTTCTAGGGAGAAGCAAAAGGCAGGGCCATACACGTAATACACAGGCTTTCAGTCTTTCTCATGTATGTGACGTGACGGTTTCTCCATGTCATTGATACTTACAGGACCACGTGTACAACAGAGGTCCATCAACTATGACGTTTCTTGATTTCTAACAGATCTGGAGACAGAAGATCTGATCAACCAAACTACAACCGCAAAGATATCCACTTATTGTTATGTCCCCGAATTCAGAACGGTCAGCTTTGAAATACTTCAAAAACAGAAGTCTCCAATTACTGGCCTAAGGCAAGTAAAGAGGGTCGGAACACAGCTTCCTGCAGAAGAAAATCTGATCTGGTATACACTAAACTCTAGAGCAGGGTAACTTGCAACAATTATTACCATCAACTACACGTTAAGGCACTACAGAGCTACATAACTCAAAGATACGCACAAATGCTACCGAGCAATATAACCAAAGAGGCGAGCATTAACCAAAAGACTGTTCCATTAAACAAATGTATGTCTCAAGTACATTGAAAAATAACAAAATATGGATCCTAAGCCTGATCAGCAGGAACAGGATCAACGACAGGAGAAGGGTCGGCAGGTACAGTATCAACCACCTCAGTCGGCACAACCACTTCCGTGGGATCGGCCGGAAGGACATCAGCCATTTCGTCCTGGTTGACCTCTGAAGGTTCAGACCCAGGCGGCACAATGGAGGAAACGTCTAGGTCAGGAAACTTGGCAAGAAGCCGAGAGCGGAAGTTATTAAACCCAAACGTAATCAAACGATGGGCCATTCCTTCCAGCTTCGACCTCATCTCTTCCTCATTGTCCACCAATGCCTGCTCCACGGCTGCGTCGAGCTGCCTACTGTGCTGGTACCGCAAGCCGTTCATCTCCACCTGCAACCTCCTCGCCCGCTCAACGGCAAGGTTCTTCTCCGACTCCATCACTATCAAGGAGTTCTGACACTCCTTCAACTTTTTCGCAGAATCGTGAGCCTCCGACCGAGCAGTACCCAATTGGAGTCCCAGTTCGTCCAGATTGGCCCTAAGTTGGTCGAGCTCCTCCACAGATGGAGAAACCTCCACCAAAGCAGAAAGGGTATGCAAGGTCTGCATAACACAAAGGAAACAATTCAAACACCAGTAGAAACGCTTAAAGAAAAGGAAAACATGGTCCTAACGAGCTCACCTTAACCTGAAGAGCGGTCAAGTCAGCAAGCAGCTTCCCAGACGCCTGAGGCTTAATTTTAACTGAGCCTTTGGCCCAGAACTCACTCAGAATCTTCTTGGCTCCCTGACCAGCAACGTTAGGAGCCACCGATGATGATGCCTCCTTACCCGCTCGACGAGACGGGATTGGAGGAACCACCGTGATAGGGACGGGAGCCTCTTCCTCCCTCTCAGCAGGCCCGGGAGAGGACGAAATTAGCCTCCGCTTCTTCGGAACGGGAGGGACCACCGGAGAAGAAGCCTCCCCCACCGCAGGCGATGATGGCCCGGACTCCCACTGAGCCATCACATTATCAGCTATCTCCTCGACACTATCCCTGGCAGCCATTAATGTATCAGGGTTGACAATGGAAGAATGATCCCTGATGCTGGGCTTCAAAAGCTTCTTATACTGCTTCTGAATCACGGGAGAGAAATCTGGTCTCTTCCACACACTCTTAACTACAAAGCAAACACAGAAATTGGTCAGTTCAACAAATTGGCAAACAAAACGGAGTCAACGCAGCCACGGAAAAGTTAAACCTCACCCCTTGGCCCAGTGGTTCGAGGGAATGTGGAAGGTTGACCCTCGAAGTTCTTGAATTCCCATCCTCCTTTAATAAAGAAGTACCACTTCTTCCAGGTCTTGTTAGAGGAGGGCACAAAAGTAAGGGGTCTGAACCCACTGTCAAAAGACATGTAATAAAGGCCTTCCGCCTTTTGAAGTTTTAGATCCATATTGCTACGGATCAGATCAAGGGACACCTTGACATTATTCATATGCCCTAATACGATAAAGCTCAACAGATGTCTCCAACTGTTAAGGTTCAGGTCTGCGGGGCACAGATCAAACCAACAAAAGAATTGTTTTATTATATCAGGAAAGGGGAGTGTAAGACCCAGTTCAAACCAGGCCAGATAGGCACAGATTTCTCCATCTCTAACATCGCCCGGGCGATCTTGAGAATCGGGGACCCTGAAAGCGACATTTTTGGGAAGTTTGAACTTCGCCCATAACTCCTTCAGCATACTTTCAGTAATTACACTCTCACCCTCTTCTCTTCGATCAGACCGACCAGAGGTTTCGCCAGCCCTGTTCGGGGGATCATCAAAAGCATTGACAATCCTGACCCCCGGACTAGAGGGAGGAACTGCCGTTCTATTTTCATCAACATTCACTAATTGCATTTGAGGATCAGTCTCAGAAGGACTTCCCAAACCAGAGTGTGATTCTAAGCCAGACATGGCGAACAAGAGAAAGAAATGAAGCAAACAAGAAGGAAGGAAGAAGGGGACTAAAAGTCGAACCTGAAACCAAGAAAAGAGTTATGGACACCGGGGATCCTCCAAAACTTCAAGATATGTCGAATGGCGGTCTGGTACTGTGGAAGTAAATGCAGAAGAAAGGTATGAAAGGCTTTTCCCTCTTTCTATATACGCATTCGAAATATGAGCCTTCCAAGACGAGCCGACACAACGGTTGAAAGTAATGATGAGTTCTCAAGTATCGGCTGCGCAATAAATGACGCGTTAAAACGGCGTCTTGAGAAATGGGAAGGCAAAACGTATGACTCTTCACAAAACCCTCAACCCTAGTTAAAAACCCTAGCTTTTGACAAGGGCTCGGGGGGGAGTAGCTGATATACCATAAACAGACACCCCAATCAGTTTGAGACACGTGTGCCTATCAGATTAACAAATCTCGATCCTACAGAGCTCGTATATTTCGGTCATACAGAACAGCTATAAGCCTCCGGGGTATTCTCATATATGTCTATCATACAGAGCATCCATAAGCCTTCGGGGCATTCTTATTTATATATCATTCAGAACCGATGAACTCGGTCATACAGTACAGATGAAGCATTCAGGATATTCTCATGTACATCGTCCAGACCTCCTGTTCTGGACAGTATTTATTCAACACTACATATATGGTTTCCTTAACATCCGTTAAGCGGGGAATAAGGAAACAGCCTTCAACACGTAAACTACTATCTATGATTATCTCCATCTACGATTCAATGCTCCAGAAGGTAACTGCAAATCTCTGATGATCCAATCCCGATATTCGTGGCGGAAAAACCTAATCAAAATTAGAAGGACCACGGCTTATATATTAAACCCTAGAGGTATGCTTTAGTTTCTTATGCTCATTCTTTGACTTTCAATACAGTCTTTCAATTCCCTTACTTATTTAAGCATCGGAGCGGCTACCGCCGGAGCCAATCCGGTGGTCCTCTGATAATCTTTCTGAGTGTTCTACAGGTCACGGAGCCCTCACGTGTTGCGAGTCAAAAGTGCAGCATCATATATATATATATATATATATGATATAATACATTATATATATATACATGTATAATTTCGTGATTATACCCATTTTTATACATACACGTATACCCATATATATACGTATATACCAAACTCTGGGCATGTATGCATACACTAATATTTCATGGTCTACGTTCATGGGTGCATGTATGCATGCATGGGTTTACGTGCATGCACGCATTACGAGATATAGTTCTAGGCTGCTCGGGCATTGCCCGGCATGGGTTATACATTTCAATCATTTACAGTTTCCCGTCATTCATTTTCATAAAAATACCATGATATACATAACTTACCGTTCAAGTTACATATTTTAACCGACCTACCTCGGTATACGTGATGTATCCCGGGTCGGGATATTACATCCACCGACTCCTTTCTCTCTCTCAATTTTCTCTCTCTTTCTCTATGACCTCACTGCCTATCCCTACACGATTCTAGCCCAAATTCAGTCCCCAATTTCGGCTGCCATCCCATCTCATAAATTTCTCTTTTCCTCTTATTGCTTTACATTTATTGTTGTAGGTTATTTGTATATAATGTATACATATATATAATACAACACACACACACAACACATGGAGACACACACACTGCTGACACACACACACCTTGGACACTATTCACACTAGATTTTTATTTTAATATACCTTTATAATTTTTAATAATATTTTATTTATTTATATATACATACTTATACATGTACATGTGCATATATATATTTATATATACATACACATATTTGGCTCATATACACTCACATATAGATATTTACATACTAAATATATTTTATCTTCGGTACATGTATTTATAGTTATACATATACTCACTTTTATACACTTTATAACATACATACACAATACACCATAAAGTGTGTGTTTGTGTGTTCAAATTTATTTAATTATAATTAGAATTAATGATTTCATATAAATAAATAATATTTATTTAATTAATTATTTCCTTTGGTGTAAATATTTTTACACTAATTTTTTTAATCTCGAAATACGTGCCATATGACCCGGTATCCCGGGTCGGGATATTACATGTGATGCATGCAGATAAAATTTCCCTGCTGCACCAACCTGCTGTCCCTCTCCAATCTCCCCTTTTTTCCTCCTATTGCCACGCTATATAATACATGCAGATATATACCTACGTGGCTTCCTACACGCTGCCCTGCACATATCAATGTATACATATACTAATCCCTGCACTGCACCGCACCGCTACATTCTGCTACACTCCCTACACACGGACACCTGTTGCATGCAACTGCCCCAACGCATACATATATAAATATATACACTCTGCTCCACCGCCCTTGACTCTCTTTCTCTATCTCTTGAGATCTTTACATATATATAATATTATATATCACTCTCTGTAATATCCCGACCCGGGATACCGGGTCATATGACACGTATTTCGAGATTGAAGAAAAGTAGTGTAAAAATAATTACACTCAAAGAGAATAAATAATTTAATAAGTAAATAATTATGTATTTATATGAAATCATTAATTAATATTTATAATTAAATAATTTGAACACACAAACACACACTTTATGGTGTATTGTGTGTGTATGTTATAAAGTGTATAAAAGTGAGTATATGTATAACTATAAATACATGTACCCAAGATAAAATATATTTGTTATATACATATCTATATGTGAGTGTATATGAGCCAAATATGTGTATGTATATATATATATACACATGTACATGTATAAGTATGTATGTATAAATAATTAAAATATTATTTAAATTATAAAGGTATATTAACACAAAATATCTAATGAATAGTGCAGTGAGTGTGTGTGTGTGCCGGTGAAGGTGTGTGTGTGTCTCCATGTGTGTTGGTGTGTGACTATATATATATATATATATATATTACAACTTAATGATAAAGTAAGAAATGGGGAAGAACAAAATTAAATGGGAGAAAAGTAAAATTGATGAGATGTGAAGGCTAGTGTAGGGCTATGCAGTCAGAATGTAGAGAGAGAGAAGGGTCGGTGGAAAATTCTTTAAAAGCAAAGCATGCAAATCATGCTTGCTTCTTAAGAAAGAGGATCAGAAGGGAACTAAGAAACTGAGGGAGGAAGAGTAAAGGGAATCAGAAGGTGAAGGAGCTCTAAACTGCAACAAAAAGGTGAGAAAAACTCAAAATCTCCATTTTCTCTCTCTAGAAGTTAAGCATGAAGATAGGTTGTTTTTAACTTGTTTATATATACATGATGTTTAATATATGTATATAAGTATGTCAAGCATGAATTGGAGTATTAAAAACCACCAAAAACACCAAACCCATGAAAACCGCCATTGATGGACCTTGCTTGAAGCAGGTCTAAAATCATGTGAACAAAACCTCGTTTGGATTCTTGGAACCTCATCTAGACTCTAAGAGGATGTTAAAAACACTTACCCGCGATCAAGAAACCTAAGAACAACCCTCCAAAAATGGAGTTACAGTTTCGGGTTTCCAAAACAAACCCCACAAACTTGCTTCTAAACCCACCATTATGAACGAAAACCGAATCCCCATGTGTAATACCCCGACCCGGGAATGCCGGGTAATAAAGCACGTTTTACGAGGCTATGGAAAATGAGTGTAAAATAAATTAATTTAACATAATTAATTTATTAAATTGAATATTTATTATATGTAATATAAATTATAAGGATAATTATAAAATATAATAATAATAATAATAATAATAATGACAAAAAACAAAGAAGAGGAAAGATGTGTATGTGTATGTGTGACCAAATATGCATGTGTGTATATATATATATATATATGATTAAATGATAAATGAATATATATATATATATATATATAGGGATGAACAGTGCATGTGTGTGTGTGTCACGTGCATGTGTGTGTGTGTTGTGTTATATATATATATATATACATGAATACTTTATAAAACATTAGGTGAGGGGAAGCATGGTGAAAGGGAAAGAAGTATGGGCAAGGTCAGAAAATATGAGTGTGTAAGTGTATAAGGCAGACCAACAGTGGAGAAAAGGTAGAGAGAGAGAGAGAAAGTGGGGCTAGTGAGAGAAATATATATATATATACATATATACACAAGAAAAATCTTCACCATGACACGGACAGAGAGGGAGAGAGAGAGAAGAAAACTTAGGAGGAGAAGAAGGAAGGGAGAAGGGAAACAGTGAAGGAAGGAGACTCACAAATCGAGGGAACCAAAATACAGGTAAGAGTTTTTGTTTTTGTTTCAAAATTTTATAGCATGATTCGATTAAGTTTGAACATAGGACCTTAAAGAGCATGTCATGAGGTTTCAAACCCAACAAAAATCATAGAAAACCATGTAGAAATGAGGGAGAAAACCCTAGTTGCAGGTTGAAAGATAAATTCGGATTTTCTATATTTCATGTGTAAAAACTTGATTTAGCCATCTAAGAATAATGGTATGAAGTGCAGGCAACCTTTAGGTGAAGAAATGAGAAAAATTGGTAAGGAAATAGGATAAGAAAAGTAGGAAAATGTACTCGCCGGAAACTAGGCACAGTGGCCGGAAAACCGAAAATGGATCTTGAAAACCGTAGCAACCGAGGCACAAAGCTAGTTTAAATTAGCTATTAAAACGTTAGGATAATTTTGGTTGAAAAAAATTGAAGTTTTGACGTGAAAATGAAGCAAAACAACGGCTGGTCCGTTTTTCCGGTGACCGGCGCTAGTTAGACCAACCGGAGAAGACGACCGGATTATCGGGAGAGAGACCGGGTTAAAACAGAACCGGGTTCGGGTCTGGACAGGGTCGGGACCCGACCGAATTAAAAGGGGCTTGACACGTCGTCGTTTGAGTTGAAATTTTAAAAATGGTTTGGGGTTGTTTGGCTACAGGGGCAATAAATTGGAATTGGGATTTGGTTTAACCAAACCGTGGATAAGGGGAATAGGAGGAGCATCTTATTCCGGTTCTGTAGGCAAGTCTGAACCGGTCGGTTCAGCAGAAGGGTAAACCGGTTTAGGGTTTTTGGTCTTGAACCCATTGGTTCAGACCGGAACTAAGGGAAATTATAAAGTGACCCCAACAGTTTACCCTAATTCAAATCTGGCCCAAAATTTTGAAAATAAATTTCAAATGTACCCCTGATAAATAATAAAATAATAAAATTAATTAATTAAATAATTTATTAAATAGGGGAAATTACCATTCTACCCGTAAGTCACGAATAAGTCAAACGAAGTCCGAACGGGGCGAATAAATAGTCAAACTTTATTATCTCGGGCATTCTGAGTCCAATGATGAGGTCCGTTTTACGAGACGGGACTCCGAACATTAGAATACGATGAAAACAAGTCTTAAAATGACCAAAATACCCCTATGCCCTGACAAGGCAAATTATACGAGTATTCTTACTATCTCGGACCCTCTGAGTCCATTGGTGAGGTCCACGACATGAGATGAGGTCCCGAAAATTTTAAGACCCATAAATATGTCAAAATGACCAAAATGCCCCTACTTTATAAACGAGTCAAACGAAGTCCAAATTAAGTAAATAAATAGTGAATTTTTACTATTTCAAACATTCTGAGACTAATGGTAGGGTCCGTTTTACGAGACGGAGCCCGAAAAATAAAGACACGTAAAGGGGTAAATGACCAAAATACCCCTTGTCCAAAAATTAACAAGTTATTAGTGTAATCTTACTATCTCGGACCTTCTGAGTCCAATGGTTAGGTCCAAGACACGAGATGAGGTCCCGAACACAAAGACGCGTAAGGGGGTAAAATGACCAAATTACCCTTAGCACCTCTAAAGCCAAAATGAAATCAAAGAAGGTCTAAATTGACTTTCTTTGACATCTCGGACTCAATAATGGAGTCCAAATTACGAAACGAAGTACGAAAAATGTGACACGCAAAATGATAAATGACCATTCTGCCCTTTTTCATATAAAAGTCCGAATTAAATTCTAAGAAAGCCTAAACTGACTTTCTTCGACGCTCTGGACCCAATGGTAAAGTCCATTCGATCAAAAGAAGTGTCTAAGATAAAAAGACATAAAATTTGATGAATAGCATCAGTCAGATGACTATAATTAAAACATTGCCGAAATATTAAACTGAGGCAAATACGGAAAAATAAAGTACGAGAAGACGCGACGCGTTAACATGTGAAGCAAATAACTTTAAATTGAAGTTAATGGAGCTACCTGAAGAGTATAAGTTGAAATAAATTAAGTTTCTAACACATTAAATTGTGTCGTAGGTTAAAGTACGAGTTTAATTAAGTACGTGCGAAGTTATAGGATGTTAGTAAATCGACTAGGATAAAATACGAACTAAGTATAAATTAAGAAGCATCAGTAGGTGATATTGCAGTAATGTGAAATTAATGAGATTGTTATGGATTGTTCTTAGGAATTACGGAGGAAGTGGGAAAGCGCATTTTTAGCCCTAACCCTAAAGGACCGAGGTGAGTAACCCTGTATTTGAACTAGAGATTTAACTCCATATATTTGAAGAAGTTTTAAGCTCAAGTCATTGCAGCCTTTGAATATCAAATTCAGTCTTTATATGATTCCGTTCTTTTAAAATATTCTGTTACGGCATGCTTATTAAATGTTTTAAATTCAGCTCTTTTCTTAAAAATACATCAGCATGTCTAAATCAATTGCAAACCTCTTTAATATTCTGAATTTGATTATCACGTGTATTTGAAGCTTTATTGTAGAATTTGTACATTTCATGCTTTAAATGTTCATGAAAAATATCTATTGAAGAAGTCATGTGACAAATGTTTTATAAGATAAACGGTACTAAGTACCACCCTCTATGATGGTTGAAATCCTTCGGGATTCAACAGTACATGCCCGGTAGAAGGATCTAATCCCCCAGGCAAATGAGATATCTCCATCGACAGTATTGGCAGTAAAATGGGAGTCTGGTTCGAAACAGATTCCGCCTAATAAAAGAGAAAAGATGACAAGTGATTTTGAAAATAGAAGTAGGTATTATCCCTATTCTATTTCACGTGTTTATATGCTTTTAAATTGCATATGCGCTATTTGAAGAAAATGTGTATTTAGCTTGAATACTTTAATTGTTCAAAGCTATTGTTTTAAGAATGCATATACTCTGTGTTCTAAAATGTACAAGCAATTGGTAGTGAGTATTTCATAAACCCTCATGTGCTAAAACCACTACCAGTTGAAAACCCATGACGAATGCAGGAATTACTCACAAGCTTTGATTAGCTTACCCGGATTTTATCCGCCCCCCCTTTCAGGTGACTAAGGGCAGATCGATTATTGAAGACTATAAGGAGAAACCTAGCTTTTGGGAAGATTTGCTTGAGGAGTTCTTTTGGGGAAAAATCACATGAACTCTGATTAATATGTTTTGTATTAGCTGATATTTTAAGGACGTGTATTAAGCCCTACGGGGCAGTTGAATTAAGATTTTAATTATGAAGCCTTTTAAGTTTTAGTTACGCTCTGATTTAATATGAATGTATGATTATACATGTATACCAAAATGTGAAGAGCGGCAGTATCGGACGAATGTGCAAATTTTAAAATGAGAAAAGAAAAGAAAAAAAAAAAGTTTTTCACGCTTCCGCAACCACATGACGCACATCTATCCGATACCGCTGCAGATGCGAGCCTTCGCCCAAGGGTCCTCGGGCCTGAGGGTGGCGGTCGCGATGCGAAATCCGCACAGGGTGGGTTTCGGGTCGTGACACCATGGATAGGGGATCAAAACAAGCTAAACCCCATGAAAAACCATCAAGAAATAAGCATGAACTATGAGGTTGTAGGTCGGATTATCATGGCTTCAACCGAACGTTTGAACCATATTTGAAGCCCTAAATCGATATAAAAACATGTATTAAGATATTAGGAAGTGATTGGAAAAGAAAACAGGAAAAATGGAGTTGTTAAATTGCACGAAATTCAACTTGAAGAATTAGGGTTTTGCTGTGAACAGTGTCGACCCTCGTGGGGAAGACGACACTGTTCGGGTCGGGTCGGACTCGGTTACGGGTTTGGGTCAAAACCGGATCCAACGGGTCACAGGTTATGTAAACGGTGACGTTTTGTTGTTAATGTTTTAAAATATTAGGGCTGACATCAGCATTATGTCAAGAACCGACCAGACCGGTTGGTTTGCAACTGAACCGGACCGGTTCACTTAAGATCTGACCGAACCCTTTGGTTTTTGGTTTTAATCCAATTCAATAAACCAACACTTTTGTTATTTACAGTTTGACCCCAAATATTTTATGAAATTATACTATGGCCCAACTAATGAGAAACTTATGCAATTAAGCCCCTGAAAAATAATTAAATAATTAATTTAATTATTTAATAAATAAAGCAAAATTACTATTTTACCCCTGGGTCATATATGAAGCAAATGAAGTCCAAATTAAACATATGAATAGTGTATCCTTACTATTTTGGATATTCTGAGACTAATGGTAGGGTCCGTTTTACGAGACAGGGCCCAAAAAATAAAGACACGTAAAGGGATAAATGACCAAAATATCCCTTGTCCAAAATTAACAAGTTA
This sequence comes from Nyssa sinensis, assembly GCA_008638375.1. Taxonomy (NCBI): domain Eukaryota; kingdom Viridiplantae; phylum Streptophyta; class Magnoliopsida; order Cornales; family Nyssaceae; genus Nyssa; species Nyssa sinensis. The sequence continues at coordinate 10,921 of VIRR01000545.1, read as the reverse complement.
TTAGTGTATTCTTACTATCTCGGATCTTCTGAGTCCAATGGTGAGGTCCACAACTCAAGATGAGGTCCCGAACATAAAGACACGTAAGGGGGTAAAATGACCAAATTACCCCTAGCACCTCAAAAGCCAAATGAAAACCAAGAAAGGTCTAAATTGACTTTCTTTGACATCCTGGACTCAATAATGGAGTCCAAATTACGAAACGAAGTACAGAAAAATATGACACGTAAAATGGTAAATGACCATTTTGTCCTTTTACATATAACAGTAAACATGTCAAATAAATAACTTTAAAGTTTATGGAGCTACCAGAAGAGTATAAATTGAAATAAATTCAATTCCTAACACATTAATTGTATCATAGGTTAAGAGTACGGGTTAAGTTAAGTACATATGAAATTATGAAATCGTTTTAGGATCTAATACGATTTAAGCATAAGTTAAGGAATATCGAGATGATATTACAATGAATGTGAAGTTGATGAGATGTTTATAAATTGTTCTTAGGAACTACAAGGAAAGTGGGAAAGCGCATTATTAGCACTAACCCTAAAGAACCAAGGTGAGTAACCTTGTATTTGAAGTGGAGATTTAACTCCATGGATTTGAAAAGGTTTTAAGTTCAAAGATATGAAGTGTTTGAATTTTCAAATTCAGTATTTACATGATTCAGTTTTAAATTTGTAATATCCTGACCCGGGATACGTCACGTATACTGTAATACCCCGACCCGGGAATGCCGGGTAATAAGGCACGTTTTACGAGGCTATGGAAAATGAGTGTAAAATAAATTAATTTAACATAATTAATTTATTAAATTGAATATTAGTTATATGTAATATAAATTATGAGGATAATTATAAAATATAATAATAATAATAATAATAACGACAAAAAAAAAAACAAAGAAGAGGAAAGATGTGTATGTGTATGGGTGACCAAATATGCATGTGTGTACATATATATATATATATATGATTAAATGATAAATGAATATATATATATATAGGGATGAACAGTGCATGTGTGTGTGTGTCACGTGCATGTGTGTGTGTTGTGTTATATATATATATATATATATACATGAATACTTTATAAAACATTAGGTGAGGGGAAGCATGGTGAAAGGGAAAGAAGTATGGGCAAGGTCAGAAAATATGAGTGTGTAAGTGTATAAGGCAGACCAACAGTGGAAAAAAGGTAGAGAGAGAGAGAGAAAGTGGGGCTAGTGAGAGAAATATACATATACACTTAAACACATTTTTGATACATACCTCATTTGCAACACCATTCGTCCAAGCAAAAGGAAAGGAAAGAGAGAGAGGGAATTCTGAGAGAAATACAGAAGCTAGAGGAGAAAGAAATGGAGAAGAAGAAGGAGAGAGATACAAAACCGAGGAGGGAGAAAGAATTGGGAACAGTCCACTTAAACAGGTAAGTTCCCAACCAAAATTTAAGTCGATTTCGTTCATATTATAGCATGAAAACATAGGGTCTTAATCTATGTAAAATGGGCTTTATTTTGCAAGAAAAATGGTTTAAAATCATGGAAAATCGAGGGAGAAAATAGAGGTTACAGGGGGGAAGAAAATTTTACTGAAATGCAATACCGAAATGAAGAAACTGAATCAAGCTTCCCCAAACCCAATTTGGCCTATCAAGACTTCTAGTAGACCCTACAAACATCCCCAAAACACGTGACCGCGATCAAAATTGTAAAGAAATGATCATGAGAAAGCGAGTTGCAGGTACGGGTTCCAAAACCCAAACCCAAAAACTCACTGTTAAACCTACCATTGTGAATGAAACCTGAATCCCCATACCTTGAGGGTCACGCACAACCAAACCATTCTAAAAATGGTGAAGAAACGAGCATGAACCGACATGCTACAGGTTCGGGTTATCATGTCAAAAACCCGACACACGAATGAGTTTTGAACTCCAAAACGAATGCCAAACGATTTGTATATACCTTGGGGATAAATTGGGACCAAAACAGTGTAGATTGGCTGTGTATAAATGCACGAAATAGGAAGAAATGGATTTCGGGAATTAGGGTTTTTCAATCGGTGGAGTGGAGAAGATGAAGACGAGTCAACTCGTTTTTAAAATGGGGCTGAGTTGACTCGGACAGGTGGCAGCCTCTGGGCTTGCCACCGATTAATTAAAACGCCACCGTTTTGATTGTCGGTTAAATTAAAAGAGACTTAGGGCTGACGTCATGATGACGTCAGCCATATGTAATAAACCGGATAGACCGGTTGGGTAACCACTGAACCAGACCGGTTCACTTATATGTTAATTGAACCCTTTGGTTTATTTAATTAATTAAAAATAAAATAAACCAACACTTTCTATAATTATGCATTGGCCCCAACTATTTTTGGGAATTCTACTGTGGCCCAGATTTTGGGAATTTTGTACAAATACACCCCTGGGAAAATATTTAAATAATTAAATAATTAATTTAATTATTTAATAAATGAGGTTAAATTACTAATTTACCCTTGTGGCATAAATAGAACAAATGAAGTCCAAATTAAACAAATAAATAGTGTATCCTTACTATTTTGGATATTCTGAGACTAATGGTAGGGTCCGTTTTACGAGACGGGGCCCGAAAAATAAAGACACGTAAAGAGGTGAATGACTAAAATACCCCTTGACCAAAATCAACAAGTTATTAGTATATTCTTACTATCTCGGACCTCCTGAGTCCATTGGTGAGGTCCATGACACAAGATTAGGTCCCGAAAAATTTGAGACCCTTAAATATGTCAAAAAATGACCAAAGTGCCCCTACTCTATGAACGAGTCAAACGAAGTCCAGATTAAGTAAATAAATAGTGAATTTTCACTATTTCAAACATTCTAAGACTGATGGTAGGGTCCATTTTTCTAGACTAGGTCCCGAAAAATGAAGACTCATGAAGGGGTAAATGACCAAAATACCCCTTGTCCAAAATTAACAAGTTGTTAGTGTACTTTTATTATCTCGGACCCTCTGAGTCCAATGGTGAGGCCCACGACATGTGATGAGGTCCCGAAAAATTGGAGACCTGCAAAGGGGTAAAATGACCAAATTACCCCTGGTACCCTTAAAGCCAAAATGAAACCGGAGGAGGCCTAAATTGACTTTCTTTGACATCCTGGACTCATTAATGGAGTCCAAATTATGAAATGAAGTACGAAAAATGTGACACGTAAAATGGTAAAGTCCATTCGGCCTAAAAGAAGTGTCTAAGATAAAAAGACATAAAATTTGATGAATAGCATCAGTCAGAGGACTATAATTAAAACATTGCCGAAGTATTAAACTGAGGCAAATACAAAAAAAATAAAGTACGAGAAGACGCGACGCGTTAACATGTGAAGCCAATAACTTTAAATTGAAGTTAATGGAGCTACCAGAAGAGTATAAGTTGAAATAAATTAAGTTTCTAACACATTAAATTGTGTCGTAGGTTAAAGTACGAGTTTAATTAAGTACGTGCGAAGTTATAGGATGTTAGTAAATCGACTAGGATAAAATACGAACTAAGCATAAATTAAGAAGCATCAGTAGGTGATATTGCAGTAATGTGAAGTTAATGAGATTGTTATGGATTGTTCTTAGGAATTACAGAGGAAGTGGGAAAGCGCACTTTAGCACTAACCCTAAAGGACCGAGGTGAGTAACCCTGTATTTGAACTGGAGATTTAACTCCATATATTTGAAGAAGTTTTAAGCACAAGTCATTGCAGCCTTTGAATATCAAATTCAGTCTATATATGATTCCGTTCTTTTAAAATATTCTGTTACGGCATGCTTATTAAATGTTTTAAATTCAGCTCTTTTCTTGAAAATACATCAGCATGTCTAAATCAATTGCAAACCTCTTTAATATTCTGAATTTGATTATCACGTGTATTCGAAGCTTTATTGTAGAATTTATACATTTCATGCTTTAAATGTTCATGGAAAATATCTATTGAAGAAGTCATGTGACAAATGTTTTATAAGATAAACGGTACTAAGTACCACCCTATATGATGGTTGAAATCCTTCGGGATTCAACAGTACATGCCCGGTAGAAGGATCTAATCCCCCAGGCAAATGAGATATCTCCATCGACAGTATTGGCAGTAAAATGGGAGTCTGGTTCGAAACAGATTCCGCCTAATAAAAGAGAAAAAATGACAAGTGATTTTGAAAATAGAAGTAGGTATTATCCCTATTCTATTTCACGTGTTTATATGCTTTTAAATTGCATATACTCTATTTGAAGAAAATGTGTATTTAGCTTGAATACTTAAATTGTTCAAAGCTATTGTTTTAAGAATGCATATATTCTGTGTTCTAAAATGTACGAGCAATTGGTAGTGAGTATTTCAAAAACCCTCATGTGCTAAAACCACTACCAGTTGAAAACCCCATGACGAATGCAGGAATTACTCACAAGCTTTGATTAGCTTACCCGGATTTTATCCGCCCCCCTTTCAGGTGACTAAGGGCAGATCGATTTTTGAAGACTATAAGGATGAACCTAGCTTTTGGGAAGATTTGCTTGAGGAGTTCTTATGGAAAAAAAATCACATGAACTCTGATTAATATGTTTTGTATTAGCTGACATTTTAAGGATGTGTATTAAGCCCCACGGGGCAGTTGAATTAAGATTTTAATTATGAAGTCTTTTAAGTTTTTAGTTATGCTCTGAATGTATGATTATAATACATGTATACCGAAATGTGAAGAGTGGCAGTATTGGACGGATGTGCAAAATTTAAATAAGAAAGAAAAGAAAAAGTTTTTCACGCTTCCGCAACCACATGAAACACATCTATCCGATACCGCTGCAGATGCGAGCCTTGTCTCGAGGCCTTCGGGCCTCGGGGCGGCGGTCGCGATCTGGTAATCCGCATAGGGTGGGTTTCGGGTCGTGACATATACCGAGGTAGGTCAGTTAAAATATGTAACTTGAACGGTAAGATATGTATATCATGGTATTTTCATGGAAATGAATGACTGGAAACTATAAATGATTGAAATGTATAACCCATGCCGGGCAACACCCGAGCACCCCGGGACATCGCATCGTAAAGCATGTACACATGTATTTTCATGCATGCATACATGCACCCATGAACGTAGACCATGAAATATTAGTGTATGCATACGTGCCTAGAGTTGGTATATACGTATATATATGGGTATACGTGTATGTATAAAAATAGGTATAATCATGAAATTATACATGTATATATATATAATGTATTATACCATATATATATATATACATATGTGTATATTAAATGAAAACAAAAAAGGAAAGAAAAGGAAATGGGAAAAGGGGCTGCTACCAGCCGTGAGTGTGTGAGTTTAGGTGAGTGTATATATTATATATATTATATAAATATGTATATATACATATATATATATATATTCATAAAGTAACATAACTCTACCAACCCTAACCTAGTAGGTATGGTGGAGTAAGGTGCAAATCAGAAGGGGTATGGGAGGAGGTATGGCTGTGACAAGATCGGTGGAGTGAGAATTGGGGCAAAGTAATATATGTGTATATTATGTAAAAGTGTATCCTTGTGTGGGAGTGAGGAAATTAGAGAGAGAAAAGCCCAAGGAAATCCGAGTGAGTCAAGAGAGAACTCAGAGAACTTTTGGTGGAATCGGAGGAAGGAACGGAAGGGAAGAGACCCACAAAACAAAGGAAAACCGAAAGTATAGGTAAGCCACTGTTTCTATTTTGAAATGTTATAGCATGATTCGATTTATTTTGAATATAAGATCTAAACAAGCATGAAAAATGGTGTTGATAGGAACAAACCGTACCTCATTTGGTTCACAAATGAGGGAGAAAATCCTAGTTGCAGGTTCGGAGGATAATCTGAGTTTCACTGATTTTACGTTTAAAACTTTGAAATTAGTTTATGAAAATGATCCTTATAAATGCAGAAACACATTAGAAATCGATTAGGATCAAAACAGTTGAGAAACAAGCATGAACTTGAGAAAGTACAGTTGGCCGGAGCCACGATTTTTCTCTATTTCGTGAGGAATTAGTGGGTCAAGTTGAAAACTAAGGTTAGAAATAAGACCTACATGAAAAATGGAAGGAAATAGCATTTTAAAATGGTTGAAAACTGACTGAAATTTAGTGACAGTCGCCGGAGAAGACGACTGTTCACCACCGGAACCCTACCGGAGTAATGGGGAAGACGACCGGAATGTCGTGAGGCTATCGGGTTAAAATAAAACCGGATCCGGGTTCGGATCGGATCGGGACCCGACCGGAAATGAAATGGGAACATGAAACTGTGTCGTTTGTATTTTGAATTTAAATGGATTGGGCTTGTTTGGTTACATGGATAGGAATGTTGGAATTGGGTTTGGGCTTATCCAAACCATGGATAAGGTAAGAACCAGGATATTGGAATCCGGTTCTTTGAAATGGACTGAACCGTTTGGTTTAGTAAGGGGGCAGACAGGTTTAGGGTTTTTGGTTCTGAACCAATTGGTTCAGACAGCAGCTTTTGGAAATTTTGAACCGGCCCCAAACACTAAGGCCCAAACAGGAAAATTAATAAAATATTAATTTTTACAAAAATGCCCCTATTTCAAATATAGGTCAAACGAAGTCCAAACGATGCAAATGAATAGTCAAAATTTATTATCTCGGACGTTCTGAGTCCAATGGTGGGATCTGTTTTATGAGACGGGACACCGAAGGATAAAATACCGTAAAAGTGCAAAATGACCATTTTGCCCTTTTTAGTATAAAAGTCCAAATGGAATTCCGCGAAAGCCTAAACCGACTTTTTTCGGCATTCCGAACTCAATGGTAAGGCCTAAATTTGTATTTGAGATACTTATGATAGAAAGGCATAAAATTTGATGAATAATATTTATTCTGACACGTAATTACTGATGTATAGGGAACTCGAAAGGCAAGGGTACACTCACGGATTCCTGATCTAGAATCACGATAGAGGTAAGTGGATCACTCTCTCTTACATGTGGTGTTTCCACAAGCCAAGTTTATTCTTTTACTACCAAGCTCGTACTCTTGAATGTATTGATATCCTTGTGTTCCACAATTCGATATTTTTCTATCTTGTGGACATTTGATTGACTGATGTATCATTGTTATCATGTTTCATTGTGCCTTGAAAGTACCACATGTTATTGCTATTCACAATGTGATATTGTTCTATCTTGTGGACATTGATTGACTGTTATATTCATTGTTATCATGTTGAACCATGCCTTGAAAGGCCTACTGTTGTATCCTTATTGAATGAATGATATTCCATTTTTATATTCTATGGAATTACTTATGATCATGACATGTTTATGAACACGGGAGTTGTGCTCAGTCACAACACCCATCTGATGCTATCTGATTGAATGGGACCTATGGGTCAAGTCCGTGAACGGACAAATGGTAATTCACTGGAATTCACTGGGGGGTATGCCGGGCCCCAAAAGATCGAGGGTCTGCCGAACCCTGACACAGAATAACAGCATCTCTTATAACTGACAGAACATGATTGTTGAATGGCTCTATCCCTTATGATTCTTCAAGTCTCGAGGGACTTGCAGTGATTGATTTGATTTTGATCGGTTCATTGTGGCAGTACTTCATTGTTGTTATATTATCATTGGATTTCTTCATATTGATATTACACCCAATACTTCTGATTGTGTATTGTGATTACTGTTCATTGGCCCTTGTGGCAATTATTTCCATTGGCCCTTGTGGCAATTGTTTCCATTGGCCCTCGTGGCAATTGTTTCCATTGGCTATCACAGCATCTTATTCTTATGATTGGCTATCATAATCTTGTTTATGGATTTATTGATCATCGATACCAGTGTTGGAGATCTGCATTTACTTACTGAGCTTTGTAGCTTATTCCACCCCACTTACCCCCATTTCAGGTGATGACGCTGCGAGACCCCAGTAGGAGCCTGAGAGCGTAGGGGGATATTTTGAAGTACTGTACCAGTCTATGTTAGTTCTCCCATGTATTCACCACCCCCGGGTACTGGTTACATTTAGTTCTCATTTTATCTTATGTAGAACTATGTCATGTATTTAATAGACTTCCACTGTTTAATTTATTTTAAAAGACTTCGGCTGGATTACTGTAATTGATAAAGACTTCCACTGTTCATTGTTTAAATTTTTAGTTCATTGCATATTAGTACTATGATACAGGAATGGAAAAAGTAGGGACGGCCTTCGGGTCGGCCCCGCGACACGAGATCCGCATAGGGTGGGTTTCGGGTCGTGACAAAATTGTTCTATCTTTATAAACTCTATTATGACATGCTCAGAAAATGGTTTCTGTCACAGTTTTCTTAATACATATTTCTGCATGTCTAAGGTTTTAAATGCCAAATTATGTAAAGTGTTCTGAATTTGTTTATATCAAATGTTTAAAGGATTTTTTATGAAATTATGTACATGATGTTTTAAATGTTCATGAGAAGCACGTATTCGAAGAAATCATGTATTAAATGTATTTGAATGTAAGAAAAATTGTGCCTAAGCACCACGGTTTTTGGTTGGGTTGTACGGAACTCAGCCGACTTTTTAAATAACAGATTTTTGGGTTGTACGGAACTCAATTAATCTGTAAACATATGATGGATTTTTGGGTTGTATGGAACTCAATTAATCTATAAAAACATGATGGGATTTTGGGTTGCACAGAACTCAATTGACTGTCAAAATGCCAGGTAGCAGGATCTAATCCCCCAGGCATGAGATATCTCCATTTATAAGTAATATGGGAGTCCGGTTCGAAACGGATTCCACTAATGGAAGTGATAAGATGACAAATTATTGAAAATGGAAGCAAGTTTTTACCCTCATTTTCAATGTGCATATGTTTTGAGTTTTATATACTCTATTTAAGAAATACATGATATGTTATATGTTTTGAAGTTCATATGTATAAGTTTAGCTTGAATACTTTAAATGTTTCAAAGCTACATGTTTTTAAGGAATGCATATATTCTGTATTCAAGTATACGAACAATTAGCGGTGATTATTTTACAAACTCTTATGTACTAAAAACCACTGCTAATTGAAAACCCCATAACGAATACTGGAATTGCTCACAAGCTTAGATTATCTTACCCGGACTTTGTTCGGATCCCCCTTTCAGGTGATTCACAGCAGACAGGGTCTTGAGGACGATGGTGATGTGTCTAGCTGTTCTTGGGAAGATATGTTTAAGTAGTTTCTTTTGAGAAACCTATGAACTCTAGTAGTACATTTTGTATTAGCAGACAATGTAAGAATATGTATTAAGCCCTCCGGGCAACCGAACATGTTTTGTATTAATGTTATAAATCCTTAAGTTTTAGTTATACTCTGAATGTGTAACCATGTATGTTATGTATGGAGCGGCAGTACCGGACGGATGTGCGTAATTTAAAAATAAGAAAAGAAAAGAAAAAAATTTTCACGCTTCCGCAAAACGTATGTCGCACATCTATTCGATACCGTTGCTTATGTGAGCCTTTGCCCAAGGGTCCTCGGGCCTGAGGGTGGCAGTCGCGATGCGAGATCCGCACAGGGTGGGTTTTGGGTCGTGACACTCTCACTTGCCCCCATGGTATTAAGGCTGTCGGCAGCCTTGTTGTTTCACTCCAATACACACAAACACATGCACTGTATGTACAATTTACACAATATACATATATACATTTACTTGCACATTTTTCTGTAAAATCAGGCTTCCGGTGCAACGGCACCCAGACATCCGTGACTGTTTGCCTCTCGTACCTATGCATCGTAATTAAACAATACAATGTATTACGCATCCAGTTTTATTTATGTCATACAACGGCTTATAATTCGGGATTACATTTTATAGCCTGGTCCAACCCGGTGTACATGCTATATCCCAGGTTGGGATATTACACCGGGGGTTAGAATTGTTGACGCATTTGATGAGCCCCCGAATAGGGCTGGTGAGACCTCTGGTCGATCTGGCCATAGAGAGGAGGGTGAGAGTGCGATTACCAAGAAGATGTTGGTAGAGTTGTGGGAGAAATTCAATCTCTCTTCAAATGTTACTTTTAGAGTCCCGGACCCTCTGGATCGCCCACGCGATGTTAGAGAGGGGGAAATCTATGCCTATTTGGCTTGGTTTGAAATGGGACTGACACTCCCCCTTCCTGACCTTGTAAAACAATTCTTTTGTTGGTTCAGCCTTTGCCTTGCAGACCTGAACCTTAATAGTTGAGACATCTGTTAAGCTTCATAGTGTTGGGGCATATGAATAATGTTGACGTGTCCCTTGACCTGATCCGTAGTAATATGGATCTAAAATATATGAGGGCGGAAGGCCTTTATTATATGTCTTTTGATAGTGGGTTCAGACCCCTTACTTCCGTGCCCTCCTCAAACAAGACCTGGAAGAAGTGGTATTTCTTCATTAAGGGAGGATGGGAATACAAGGACTTCCAAGGCCAATTCTCAACATTCCCTTGAACCACTGGGCGAAAAGGTGAGGCCCAATTTTCCCGTGGCTGCTTTGATTTTGTTTTGTACACCAATTGCCGAGTTGATGAATCTCTGTATCTTTTGTGCAGTTAGGAGTATGTGGAAAAGACCGAGCTTCTCTCCCGCGATTCAAGAGCAATACAAGAAACTTTTACAGCCCAGCAACCGAGACCATTCCTCCATTGTTAACCCTAATAAGTTGATGGCTGCCAGAGGAAGTGTTGAGGAGCTTGTAAAGGATATGATGGCAAGGTGGGAGACCGAGCCATCTTCATCTGTGGCAGTGGGGGAGGTTTCTTCCCCAGTGGACCCTCCCATCTAGACAAAAAGACGGAGGATACTTTCGATCTCTCCTAAACCCACTGAGGGGGAGAGAGAGGCACCTGCCCCATTTCTGTGG